>JAJTWR010000404.1:420000-490000 GCA_021613335.1 Whitmania pigra | reverse complement strand
CATTTACCAAATGTCAGTACACGTCTAAACACGACTGTAACCAACACTGCTACCTGGCCAAAACACAAAACGCACCATCAGACCGCACTACCCCATGCGCACGATCCAGGGATTTCGCAGCCCGGAAAGGCGACGCCCAACGCAAGCGACGGACAGTCACAGACGAAGACAACGAACAGGATCATCATCATCAACAGCAGCATCGCCAGCAGCAGCATCACCATCATCACCACTGTCACCACGATCATCATTATCATCACGACCACCATCGCCACCGGAATCAGCAACAACTCAGTAACGAGGAGAAGTGCTTGGCATTCGAGGTCAAGGAGATCAAAAGGGTTCTGAGGTCATTCATGCTGAAGCTACAGGTCAAGGACGAAAGAGATCGTCTGGCCAAAGAATGGCGCCTGGTGGCACTGGTTTTGGATCGTCTACTCTTCTACATCTACCTGGTCTTCATCATCGTCTCCATGATGTCCACGTTTCCGTGGGAGGAGGCCCTGTACGCCACCAAGCTGCTAAGGGAGGGTCGACGCAACCCCGACCAAGGGGGGGACGGAAGTCGATGATGATGATGATGTCGATGATGATAATGATGATGGTGGTGGTGGATGTTGTGATGATGGCGATCATGATGGTGATGATGATGATGATGATGATGATATTGGTATTGATGATGATGACAATGATGATGATGATGATGACGGTTCTTACATTAAAGATGACGACTACAATGATGGTCTCGGTAATGATTCATTCCACCTCAATCAGTCACAAGGGAATTAGTCACCAGGAAATTTCCAGTAAAAAATATTTTTTTTTTATCCAAGCGTCTTTTCCATTTTGCCAGCTTCTTTCGCGATTCCATCGCTTCATCATAAGACGCTATCAACGTTATCATCATCATCATCACCATCGTCGTCACCATCATCGTCATCGTCATCATCGTCATCATCATCATCATCGTCGTCGTCGTCGTCGTCGTCGTCACCATCATTGTCATCGTCATCATCGTCATCATCATCATCATTATCATCATCATCATCATTATCATCATCATCATCATCATCGTCGTCGTCGTCGTTGTCGTCGTCATCTTTGCCCTTAAGAAGATCATCTGTCTATCTGTCAGCTGTTTAGTAGTGACTTAGTATATCAGGCGACTATGGTGATGATTATGATGATGGTAGCGATGGTGACGACGATGATGATGATGATAATGATTTTGCACGTAATATGCTGTTGTTTGTCGTTACTTTTATTTTTTTGAGGCATTCTTTGATGTTGGAAGTTTTATCGGTTACGACGTCGATGATGATGATGGTGATGATGATGATGATGGCGGTGATGATGATGATGATGATGATGATGACGACAATTTTTTCTTGTGTCGCTTGCTTGGTGTATCTTTCTTGTTCTATGCGATTTTTGATCTCCTGAAGCATGATGTAAACAACAACAACAACATCGCATCTAATTTATTCAAGATGAAGGATATTCTCATTTTTAATCTAAAAGAAAATTCTACTTTTACAGATCGTCGTCATCATCATCCTCAGGTTCATCATCGTTGTTGTCGTCTTCATCGCCATCGCCATCGCCATCATCATCATCATCATAATTTCAATCATTATCGTTAGACGTAATTTCATTTTGAAATTGATTTTCAAAATTCTACTTTTTTGCCTCGAGAATCGCAAGTGATTACGAATTGCTTAAGTAATCCTTGAAACTTTAAAACTAAAAAACACAATTTTTTTTTTCTTTTAAATCTTAAAAATTATAAAATTGTATTTATAAGAATTTCGTAAAAAAAACGAAAACTATTATCATGCCGTCGAAAAGCGGTCACTCACGTGATATAATTGAGCGATTCTGGATGGGATTTTCCGAACGAAATCATCTCGGAAATCCCAGCTTTTAGAGTTTCGATTTTGACGCGTCTGACGCTCGAGGACGGAAATTTCGATTTGGACGTCGTGAGAGAGTTTTGGTAATGATGCTCGATTTGCTGAGAAATATTTATTTGATTTGTTTTATTTTTTATTTTTTATTTTTTTAAAAAGCGCTAAAATTACTAAAACTAACTCAGTGCTCGTCGATGGCGCAAGAATTGAAAGGCTTTGTTCAGCTACGTGTTGTGAGCGGCTATTTTTGTAACCGCGTCGCTCATCATCATCATCATCATCAGCGCCATCTTCGTCATCGTCGTTGTCATCATCATCATCATCATTGCCAACGATACCGATATCGTTAGTGAACATACGTTTGTTATCGTGGATGTTACAGTTGATGATGATGAAGATGTGATGATGATGATGAATGATGATGATGATGATGATGTGATGATGATGATGATATGATGATGATGATGATGATGATGATGATGATGATGATGATGATGATGTGATGATGATGATGATGATGATGTGATGATGATGATGATGATGATGATGATGATGATGATGATGATGATGATGATGATGATGATGATGATGATGATGATGATGATGATGATGATGATGATGATGATGATGATGATGATGATGATGATGATGTGATGATGATGATGATGATGATGCTGATGATGATGATGATGATGATGATGATGATGATGATGATGATTGATGATGATGATGATGATGATGATGATGATGATGATGATGATGATGATGATGATGATGATGATGCTGATGATGATGATGATGATGGTGATGATGATGATGATGATGATGATGATGATGATGATTGATGATGATGATGATGATGATGATGATGATGATGATGAGATGATGATGATGATGATGATGATGATGATGATGATGATGATGATTGATGATGATGATGATGATGATGATGATGATTGATGATGATGATTATGCTGATGATGATGATGATGATGCTGCTGCTGCTGATGCTGATGATGATGATGATGATGATGCTCTCTGTATTACTGTTTCCTGTTTTCTTCTGCTACTTTCAACGAGTGTTCGGCGTCTATTCAGAGAATCAATAAATTCTGAGAAACTTCTGCGTCCTGCCAAAGATAATCCATTCTGCTTCATTATCGCTCGGCCGTTGTTTACTGCGCAGGCCGGATCTTCCGGTTCCTTCTCGTTATCAAGATGGCGTCCGGCAAAGGATCTTTGAGCGGCAAAGAAACAAACAGAGTCTAGATTAACGCCGGTAATCATGAGATTTGCGTGAACAAGAGCGGCAGATTTTGTGTTTTTTCTTTGGAAAAGTAATTATTGTTTTTTGTGTGTGTGTTTTTTGAGTCGAGAGATTACATCCGGTTGTCGCCATATTGTAGCCGACCCAAGAGGAGGAGGATGAGGAGGAGGAGGAAGGCAATCCAATTACGTGATGGGCCTCCGGAAATTGCACTTTGACCCCTGATTAGATTAATTGATAAACATGAGTATTGATAAATAATTAACATATTGATTAAAATTAATATTAAATAAAACAAATATAAAAAAGATAACAAAAATAATTAATATTGTTAGTAATTGAAATTTAATTCACTTTAAGTTATTTACCATTTAGTTTCAAAATCATTTAATTTTTATAAATGATAATTTTAATAACAATTTCATCACCACCATCATCACTATTTCACACCGTCAACTCCAACAACAACGAAAAAAAAAACAACAGATCAACAACAAAACAAAATCAATTTTTAATGTCATCATCATCATCATCATCATCATCATCATCATCATCATCATCATCATCATCATCATCATCATCACCATCATCATCATCATCATCGTCGTCATCATCATCATCATCATCATCATCATCATCATCATCATCAACATCATCATCATCATCATCATCATCGTCGTCGTCGTCGTTGTCATCATCGCGAGGTCATCAACAGCAACAACAACAACAACAATCTGTCCATTCCTCGAATGTGCCTCTAATGGTTGAAAATAAATACAAACCGCTGCCAGGATGCAGCCTCCTCGAAATGGTAATGGTCACCACGGAAAACAAAATGGCGGACGGCGGAAGTCGGAAGTCGGCGGTGCAGGAAAGATGACGGAATATATCAAATTAGCGTCGACAAGCCACTTGGAAAAGTGAAAAGATGAAGAAAAAAAATTGGACGGGATTGATGCCGTCAACGTGATCGTCATCATCACCGCCACCATCGTAATCGTCATCATCACCTCCACCATCGTAATCGTCATCATCACTGCCACCATCTTAATCGTCATCATCATCGTCACTCAGAGGATGCAGAAGCGTGACTGAGAAGATCAGCCAAAATTATAAGCAAATCATTGGCCAGTATAATAATAGTAATTATAATAATATTAATGATTAATTATATAATATTAATGATTAATTATAATAATATTAATGATTAAATATAATAAGATTAATAGGTCAGCAATTGTAATAAGCCTTTATAAATATTTAGATTTACTTTATAAAATATTATTACAAAAACATCATCGATTGTAGACAAATTGAACGTATAAATGTAATAATGCTCTGAATGCTATAGTTATGTTATTCAATTGATTAAGATTAATTTTTGGTTGGCAATTACATAAATGAATGTAGTAAACATAGTTATTACTAACTATAATATAGTTAAATAATAAATTATATATATAAAACTACTACTTTTTACTATAATTTCCGATAAAATTAATTGCCCAAAAAGCATCGAAAAAATAAGAATTTTCATATTCAACTCACCATGACGACGACGATAATGATGATTATGATAAATATTGTTTTTCTTTATTAAACAGAAAAAGAAATAAATATAAAAAATAAAATTATAAAAGAATTACGTATGTTCAAGGGTTGATCCTTAGGGTATATTGTATCCTGCCCTCTGGACAGCCCGAACCATATTTAAAAACAACTAATGGGGATGATGATGATAATAATGATGATTAAGACAACGTTGTTATTAACAACTTGTTAACAAGACAAATACATAAAATGAAATTAAATAAAATAAAAATGTTTCTGAAGAATAAATCCATACCAACAAACGACATAATCACTGCCAGCAACTGTATTTTATTAATTGTCATTAATAATTAAATCATTTCCGATAGATATATCCACCTTAAGGGAAGCCAAAATTTCAAACGATACGAAAAAAAGGCTCATATCTTTTTTTTGTTCTGAGCACCTATATTGTGGAATTGATACACAAATGAAGGTGTTTTACCAACAATAACTTCAATATAATAATAATGATTATGATGATAATAATTCTGCTATTAATGACAACAATAAAACGATGATGATGATGATGATGACATTTTTATTTAATTTTTATAATTAATAATTTTTTTTTAACAGAATAAACATATGCACATATGTACTAGTAGTAGTACAATTGCTAATGACAATAACAATAATAAGAAATATAATTCCATATCAACAAGCCTACGATCAAATTGCTCGTCAGCATAGGAACCAAAAATTAATAATTAATAAATTAATTAATTGTTTAATAAGGTCAGATTCCAATGCAAATCCATAATTTAACAGTCAACATGTTATCCGAACAATTCAAAATTATCATGCAACTAAAATATGTGTGTGTGTGTGTGTTTATGTGTACGTGTGAGTGTGAGTATATATAGGTGTGCGTGAACTTTAATTACGTCCATCCCGAAGTGGATGAATAGCGACTCGAACATTTGTTTGTTTGTTTATTTGATTATAGTCCTTTGCATAACAGAGATGATTCGGACGCGACTCGAACATTATGATAAACATGATATATTGTGAAGCTAATATGCAAATCGAAGGTGTTTTCAAAGACAAATAACAAATAATTATCATTATTGTAATAATGAATATAAGCAATAATAAGTAATCATGGCAATACCAACAGTAATCATTAACTTCATACTTTTTATTATTGTGATCGTAATAATTACAATTTATTGAACATGGTTATTAATAAATTGTTACATTAATGAGGGCGCTGTATAAATTAATAATAATAATAATAATAATAATAATATATATATAGATTGGATATAATTAATAATTATATAATTATAATTAATAAGATATAGATATACTATATATAATTAATAATATTATTATTATTATTATAATAATATGCTAAAATCCTGAATGCATCTTAATAACAATAATACTAATAATAATAATAATAATAATAAAATAATAATAATAATAATAATAATAATAATAAAATACTAATAATAATAATAATAATAATAATAATAATAATACTAATAATAATAATAATAATAATAATAATACTAAAATAATAATAATTAATAATAATAATAATAATAATAATAATAATAATAATAATAATAATACTAATAATAATAATAATAATAATAATAATAATAATAATACTAATAATAATAATAATAATAATAAATAATCCTAATAATAATAATAAAATACTAATATAATAATATAATAATAATAATAATAATAATAATAATAATAATACTAATAATAATAATCATAATAATCATAATAATAATAATAATAATTAAAATAATAATAATAATAATAATAATAATATTAATAATAATAATAGTCCATCATCATCACCATCATTCTCTTCATAATTATTATGATCAAAATAACAACAGTCCTGACATCACATTTGAACTCAGCCATTCATCATAAAAAAAGTAATATTTATTTAATTTATTATTTTTAAATTTTTGATTGTTATTGTTGTTATATTTTGGCAAGTTTTGCACAACAAATGCGAAACTTTGAGAATAATTTGTATTAAAAATAATAATTAATGTAAAATATCTAATCATGAAATCACATAATAAATGAAATTATGTTTTATTACGTTATTTGAATTTTTTCAATTCGTAAGGCGACGCCAGGTAAAAGAATTACTCGTTACATATTTCTAATTCATTCGCTAGGGTGCAATAGATTTTAGCGAAAACTTTTTAATTTTAAAATTGCTGATATAACGTCATTCCACCGCAATTCAACAAAAAATCTGACAAAATCATCTTGTCTTTTCCTAATTTGTCACAAAGAAAGGCTAAAACTACTAAATTTGAGAGGTTAAAAACCACCTTAGTTAGTGAATCGATTATCAAGATAAACAAACTCAATGAATTTTAAGCAGTTGCTGAAATGAACTTAATTTTCATTTTTTTGATAACCCTTCGCGGGTTATTTGCCTGAAATAAGATGTTTGATTGGTCAATTAGTGATTAATGGATGTTGCAATTATTGTTATTGTTTGTTATTATCATCAAAATTTATTATAATTATTGTTGTTATTATTACAACTAATAATTTTTTTTCTGCTGTGGAATTCTGATGATGATCTTATTATTATTTGTTATTAATATTATTAAAGTTATTGTTACTGCTGTTTTTATTATCATAGATTATTGTTAATATTTTAATAATAATTAATATTATTGTTATTATTATTATATATTTACGAGTAACAAAAACTACCTATATGTGTAAATGATTAATTTGTGATAATGATAATAATCCAGCAAAAACACCTCTGTTCACTAAAGTTCTGAAGGCCAAATTTAAAGCTATTTAATAAAAATTTAGTTGCCACTTTCGTTAAGGACATTCAAATGTTGGAATTTCTGGGTGGCCTCGCTCAGGCCAACATGGAGTTTCAAATTTTTATCTGGAATAGGTTTTTCATCTTTGTCAGATACTTATTATTTAACATGTTTTAATTATTGTAAATTGATCTGTATATTATATAAAAAAATTAATTTAGTATAATATAAATAAAAGGATGGATTCTTTGGTGCATTCTGAGTTTAAGATGGATTACATTATTATTATTTTTATTATTACTATTATTTTATTAATATTATTTAATTATTTTTTATTTATTTTATAATTATTTATTATATTGTAATCATCATCATTATTTTTATTAATTTTACAATTATATTACAATTCTTGTCTTTGTTTTTGGCAATTGTTATTATTTATGATGGTATTAATTATCAGCTATTATTTGTGGGATGAAATAAATTATAATATATATATATATATTAATATTACTGTGAATTATTACTATTTATTTTTTAAATTATTATTACTATTTTTAATAACTATTATTTGATTTTTTATGGTTTTTACTAATAATATTGTTATTACTTTATAAAAACCTTCAATTGTGCTTTAATGTTAAAAATTAAACATGATTTATAAACCTATATTATTAAAATTATTAATATTTACAAACTTGTTTACCAATATTTTATGTAACGTTTCGCGGGTTGTTTGAATTAAGATGGTTGATGCTTGTTAAATACTAAACTAAGGATGGAGTGCTGATGATGATGGAGAGGGTGACTATGATAATGATGTGAAGATAGTCAGTAGTAGTTATGGTGTTATTAATATTCATACTAAGTTCTTTGGCTAATCTGAGGATCTTAATTATTACAGTGATGTTTTTATTGTTTGTTATTATTATTCAATTGTAATCATTTCCATATCTTGAAAAATTAATTAAATTACTAATTAGCACGCTTTCATTTTTTTTATCTTCAGTGGAAACACTTCTGCCAAGGTAACTATGGATCAAATAAATAGAAGGCATCCTTTAATCACAGCATAAGTCCAAATCATCTCAGTTATGCAAAGGACTATAATCAAATAAATAAATAAATAATCACATCATAAGGAGTTTGTGCGCCCGCATGGCCTAGCGGTTAAGGTTGCGCCTCTCACGATTCAAACGCGGCGCGGATTCAAACCCCTATTCTAGCTATGCAACGGACGTTAATAAAACATTACTTTATAATTTTAACATTAGTCCAAATTATCTCAGTTATGTAACGGACTATAATCAAATAAATAAATGATCACAGCATTTTGAGCTGTTGACGCCTTTGATTCTTTGGAAGTCGTAAGGACTAGTTGGTAAATGACAATTTTGGAGTACTAAAGATTCCGTAAATGTGTAAATAATTAATTTGTAATAATGATTGTCATTACGCTGCCTTTGAAAAACACCTCCATTTGTAACTTCATTTCAAAGTAATATCTGCTGAAAGAAAGAATTTTTAGATGCCCATTTGGGGTTGATTAACGATTATTATTATTTGCATTAATATTATTATATTATAAATGAAATTATATTTTATTACGTTATTTGAATTTTTTCAATTCGTAAGGCGACGCCAGGTAAAAGAATTACTCGTTACATATTTCCAATTCATTCGCTAGGGTGCAATAGACTCGTCCAGCGATTTTAGCGAAAACTTTTTAATTTTAAAATTGCTGATATAAATTCATTCCACCGCAATTCAACAAAACATCTGACAAAATCATCTCGGTTTTTCCTAATATTTGGCACATAGAAAGGCTAATACTACTAAATTTGAGAGGTTAAAAACCACCTTAGTGAATCGATTATCAATATAAACAAACTCAATGAAATTTAAGCAGTTGCTGAAATGAACTTAATTTTCATTTTTTTGATAACCCTTCGCGGGTTATTTGCCTGAAATAAGATGTTTGATTGGTCAATTAGTGATTAATGGATGTTGCAATTATTGTTATTGATTGTTATTATCATCAAAATTTATTATAATTATTGTTGTTATTATTACAACTAATAATAATTTTTTTTCTGCTGTGGAGTTCCCTATGATGTTCTTATTATTATTTGTTATTGATATTATTAATGTGATTGTTGTTATTACTTCATTAATTAATTCAGTAATTACAATCATTATTATTATAATTATTAATACCACAATGTCCTGGTTGTTATTGTTGTTGAAATCCTACGATTGTTAATCAATTTTATTTTTTTGACTGATTCTTTGTCAAAAGGTGTTTTGATGAAGTGGTTTGGCAATTGGTTGTCATTGTAACGACGTCTTTTGTCGACATTGGTGAATGTAATTTTGTAGAGTTTGATTTTATTTGTAATTTTTTGTTATTATTATAATTATTAGTTTTGTTTAAAAACATCGTTTATGTCATTGATGTTCTTGTTGATTTTCTGTTTATTTTATGATTAACATGACATGAAAATAATAAATATGTTATTGGCTTATTTTTAATTCATTTTTTATTTTTATTTTTTTTTTTGTAACAGAAAAATATTTTCAATATTACCTAGAAAAATTTAAAAAATTCATTGGAAACTTTTGAAAAAACACCTCCGCCAAGAGAGCAGCCTTTCTGACTAAATGATTCACAAAACACCTCTTCTTAGTGAAGTACCTGACCTCATATATTCGTAAATGGGTGAATTGTTCACGCGTGATGGTGGTTCTTCTTTCCTTTCATTTTTTTGTGATGGCTCGTTAGCCAGCTCTCTCACAATATAACGATGATTTGTTTCTGCCTATGTGTTGTTGTTGTTGTTATATTAAAATCAATTTGTAACAAATGCAAAGTGATTCATGCAACTAGCAAGTAATAGATAATTATAATTTATAACAATAATAGTAATGTAATTAATTAAACTATGTAATTATATTAATTTAATATTTTTCTATAATAAAAACATTTTGTAATGTATAAATATAAAAATGACGTTAAAAGCGCAAATATATTATTATTATTATTTTATTATTATTTTATTATTATTATTATTATTATTATTATTATTATTATTATATTATTATTATTATTATTATTATATTATTATTATTATTATTATTATTATATTATTATTATTTTTAGTCTGATTATGATATCGATCATGAATTTAATGATGATGATGATGATGATTGTGGTGTATCCTAATGCTGATTTATCTGCAGATAGCATTAACTCTTTGACTTATCTTCCTTTCATTAGTTTACTCCATTGTTTATAGAGTCATTAATTTTTCAAATCAGTAATTAATTTTAATTTCTATTCTTTGTTCGCAAAACGATTTTTTCCATTTAGTTCGGCATTAATGCATTTTCCATGTTTGATTTGTGACTGTATGTTATTATCTTTTCCAAAATCAATGAATAAATTCAACGTACTGTGAATTTAATAATTTCTGCCATATCGCGTGAATATTTAAGTAGGATTTACTTCGATTATATTTTAGTTTTTTTCTTAGCACTTTTCTTGGTGTTAGCTCGTATTTTCGATTACATTTTGAAATTTTAAGATATAAAAATAAACTTCAACATGATGTTCTCGTTAAATAAATTTAGAATACTAACAGCTTTGCTTTTATTGATTTGCAGAGGTGACTTGGCATTTTACACTTCAAAACTATTCCTGCTGTTCCTATTTGGCTTCGAGTGAAATTCTAAACAATTTTTAAAAATAAAAACTAAAAAATTAAAATTTATCTACAACTTGAACGTTAAAGTTTATATGATAAATTATTTTCAGTATTTACTTTGCGTGTTTTAGCAATTCCATCTTCAAGTGAAAACTTCGAGAAGTTAGGAATTGGAAAAATGGTGAACAGCAGCAACGTGGATGCAAGAAGTTCCGCTTTCGATGCGATTGACGGAGACCCAAGCACCTCCTACAAAGTTTCTTATTTGGGATTTAATTGGCTAAGCATCGATCTCTTTTGGCTTTATCGGATCAAAAATATTACAGCTTACTTACCGAGTTATGTGCAAAGTAATTAGAAAATTAATAATATCATTCAAAGTTATTTAATAAAGTTATATAATAGTTAGGATTTAATGCTAATTAATTAGCAATTCAATTTTTTTATAAAAATATTTTTCAGTCTCTGTGACCATGACAGCAAGATTTACGGTCACCGAACCTGATAATCCCTCTTTTACCAACTGTCCAACAACCCCTTTTTCTTTTGGAAACACTGCAGTTTTCAACTGCCCGAACGGAGACGGATTTGTGGGGAAGTTTGTGGTACTGACTCAACTCGTTGTCCTCTTACCATGGGAGGTGTTTGAAGTGGAGATTTACGGAATATGGGCTGAGAGTAATTTTTTTAATTTGTTAAATAAATTAAATCACGAAAAGGTATACTAAAATTCAAATAAATAGCTTCGTACGACCTTACATGTAAAATGTTCTTCATTCAAGGAATTCCACCCAGAAGCAATGTTCTTCTATCTAAGCCATCTCTCATGAAGTCGGCATCGTCGAAGACATGCATCGCCCAAAAAGCAGTCGATGGTATCAAAAACACTGATCTCCTTAAGGGCTTCTGTGCTCAGTCCGGTGAGTTGAAGCTGGATGACAATTGGATTCAGATAGACATGGAGGACGACTATTACATCGATTACGTGGCCGTAACTTCCCCCAAGACTCCATCTGGCAAGTGATGATTTGTTTAGTTTCATCTTGTTCGTTTATTCCAGACGTTATTGAGTGGTGTTTGTGTTGCTAGGTGTTTAATTAATTTGTTTAGTAATATTCTAATAACTTGTTTAATAATATTCTAATAATTTGTTTAGTAATATTTGAATAATTTGTTTAGTAATATTTGAATAATTTGTTTAGTAATATTCTAATAATTTGTTTAGTAATATTCTAATAATTTGTTTAATAATATTCTAATAATTTGTTTAGTAATATTCAAATAATTTGTTTGGTAATATTCGAATAATTTGTTTAGTAATATTCGAATAATTTGTTTAGTAATATTCGAATAATATTAAGTCCTCTTCCTCATTTATTTACAATAAATTTTATTTATTGATTTTCCCCAAAATGCAGACAGCTCTAGAATGGACTCCTTTCGTGTTGGCTTCCTGGACTCGATGACGAATCCCCCTCCAATCATCTCTCAGATCCCTCTTTGCAGCATCTTTCCAGGCCCCGTTCCACCCGGAAGAAGGGTTACCCTCCAATGCAATGCCAATCTTCCTCCTATCCAGGTTCTCATCATTCAACAAACATCCATCGTGAACCCTGGACATTTTCCAGCCTGCGAATTGGAGGCTTACCCTGCTGTGGACGAAAACCGTTAGTATTAATCACCCGTTCAGTTTAATTACTTCGTGTATGAGAAAGTCTCATGTAAATTTAAAGATGCAAATGTCCTCATTATCATTATTATTAATATTAATATTACTAGTATTGTTATTATTATTATTAATATTATCATCATCATCATTATGTTGTTCGTTATGTATATATAGTTATAATGTTGGTTCAGTACGGCGTTTCGTCGGTTATGATAATTGTCCTCGTTGATGTTAATAGTACCAAATTCTAGTAAACTATTTATTTTAATAATAAATCAGCTTAATTACATTAAACATTACAGGTAATTTTATAAAACAAATTGTTAAGTAAATGTTATAAAAAAAATTTTTAAACATCTTTAAGCCCATGTCTCTAATTTCTGCAGGAATGGTGTGGACGAAGGTAAGCGATGGATATTATCTGGACAAGCATCAAATTACTGAATTCGAAGGCACAAGAAGCATAATTAACTGCGCCATCAAGTGCAGCAAATACGGGCCAAAATCATGCGATTCTTTCAACTTCAATCCAGTCCTCAAGCTTTGCCAATTAAATGCTCATAGAAACGGATATCCTGAAAGTGATTTAGTGAAAAGCAATGTTATGTCCGTCTGGATGGCTGTTTATGCAGACACCATCAACTTTTGATGTCATGGAAAACTTTTAAAAATGATTTTAAATGACATTAAAGCTTATTTGATTTATTTTTTAGTTGTTTTTAAACTTTGATCAAACTTTTCGTCCGATAAGTTAAGTTTATATTTGGACCAAAGCAGGTTTTCCAGGCTTTACATTAAGTCCTAGTGCTTCTAACTGGAAAGACGGCAAGAGGTTTGGGTTTATCGGTTTTCCTTTTCATTTATTTACTTGAATAAAATTATAGTGTTTGGAAACAGATGGCGTCTGTCTTCATATATTTCTTCTCCATTAGCAACGTCCAGTAGCGTTCGCTGCAGGGCGCAAAGTATTCGGTGTGCTCTCTTTGTTCAGAAATTTTAAAAAATTAGGTTGCCTCATTTTTATCTATTTGAAAGGTTCGATCGATGAGAACTAAATAGCAATTGTCTGTAAATGAGAAAGCATCTCGAAAGTTATGTTTATTAGATATGCGAACATAGGCATTAATAAGACAACTTCAAATCAGTTCAGAAATAAAATTTGAAAATTTAAGTGACAATTCGTCTATGGAAGGATTAGGAACTGAAGGATGTATTGCCAAACAGCTGAGACAATGTTGAGCACAGCAATAATAAAACTAGTAATAATAAAAATAATAATAATAATAATAATAATAATAAAAAAATAATAATAATAATAATATTGATGATGATGATGTAATCCATTTGGTGTCAGGTGGAATCTAGCTTCTCAGACTCAGAAAGGAGCAAAGAATCCATTTTTTTATTTATATATTAACTTAATTTTTTTATATAATATATAGATCGATAATAAACTTTGCGACTATCTGACAAAGATGAAACTCTACGTTGACCTGAAAAAGGCCACCCAGAAATTTTAAGGAGGTAAAGAAAAAGGATTAAATTAAATTGCCATTAAATATTTGACCTTCAGAACTTTAGTGAACAGAGGTGTTTTTGCTGCATTATTATTATTATCATCACAAATTAATCATTTACACATATAGGGAGATTTTGTTACTCGTAAATATGTAATAATAATAACAATAATATTAATTATTATTAAAATATTATCAATAAACTATGATAATAACAACAGCAGTTATGACAAGTATAAAAGGGTTATTGGCTTGAGGTTATTCAAGCAATTAACCCGCGAAAGAATTCAAAACAATGCTCACAGAACATCATCAACTCTGTGTCGTTGAGCTTAATAATAACTTCTATATTAATTACAACAATTATAATTGTTATCCTCCATAAAATATAGCATTCACCCCTTGATTGAAAAAAATGGAATAAATGATCATGTTGACGGGGAATTATTATTATTATTATTATTATTATTATTATTATTATTATTATATTATTATTATTATTATTATTATTATTATTATTATTATTATTATTATTATTATTATTATTATTATTATTATTATTATTATTATTATTATTATTATTATTATTATTATTATTATTATTATTCTTATTATTATTATTATTATTATTATTATTCTTATTATTATTATTATTATTATTATTATTATTATTATTATTATTATTATTCTTATTATTATTATTATTATTATTATTATTATTATTATTGTTATTTAAATGCAATTATTACCATATCTTGAAAAATTAATTAATTTACTAGTTAGCACGCTTTCATTTTTTAATATCTCCAGTGGAAATACATCTGCCAAGGTAACAATGGATCAAATAAATAGAAGGAATCTTTTAATTACTGCAAATAGTCCAATTCATCTCTGTTATGCAAAGGACTATAATGAAATAAACAAACAGACAAACAATAATCACTGCATTTTAAATTGTTGACGCTTATGACATTTTTTGGAACTCGTAAGTAAATGACAATTTTCGAGTACTAAAATATCCATATAAAATGTGTAAATAATTAATTTTGTTTCCTTTTAATTTTTTAATGAATTGTTTTTTTATAATATTGTTATTGATAACATTATCAATTTAGAAACACCATCGTCAAAGTATCAATTTCTTAGCAAAAAGCGTGTTCAATGGAAAGTTATCGACGGTCTTCCATATGTTGTTCGTAAACAATTTTGATAACCCTGCGGGGTTATTTCCCTCAAAAATGATGATTGATTGTTAAATTACTTTGTTAATGTCGTTATAATATACTGATGTGGAATGAGTAATTGAGTGAGGGAATGATTATGATATACATTCTTCCGAAATAATAAATTAATATTAATTTTACTATTATTTTATTATTATTTTTATAATTGCGCTTCTTTAATTATGAAAATTAATAACCGTAATTATTGTTATTTTTATTGTTATTAATGCGCATATTATTACTGTTAATATTGTTGTTGAAACACCTTCATTGACAGGATGTAGGTGCTCAATGTGCTTAGTTCAAATGGGATGATTATGAACCTTGGAATTTTTGGCCTCTCACTTGATAATTATTGTTATAAATATTAACATTACTATTTTTGTTAGTATTTTGTATTAATATTGTTATTATCTTCTTTTTTTTTAAATTATTGTTGAGGTTGACATTATTATTATAGAAACACCTTCATAAGAGTATCAATTTTTCACAATGAATTCATGCTCAATGAAATGTTATCGCGGTTTTTTCTGGTTTTGCATGATACTTTTTTGATAACCCTGCGAGGGTTATTTGACTCTATAAAAAATGGTTGGTAGTCATCAACAATACATAATCAATATTAAAGACAATGACAAGAGAAGAACCAAACTGTGTAAATTCTGGCGAGATTCTTACTTTTTAAAGAAGATTATTTCTGGGATGTCATAATAACTTAGACAACATCCTAAAAAATCAATCAAGAATTTAAAAATTTATTAATCTAAAAAAATTTTAAAATTTATTAACTATATTAATTTTCGAACTATATTAAGAATCTTTTTGTGTAACGGCTTGTAATAAATAAAGAATGTAAGCTTAGCTTGAACATCGCAAACGATCGAAGCGCTAGCAGCAAACTAAATTCAGTCTTTTTCATTTGGATCATTTCTCGCATTAAGAGAAAAAATTTAAATCGCACATAAGAAGCATACAAATTGTTAAGATTAAACAGCAGATAAGGCATTTATTTCTTCTAACCCTGAACTCATAGTCAAGATTCCACCAGAATAATCAAGTTAGGAACAATTTTAATCCAGGTTACCCAAGATCTAACTACTTCAAAGAAAGGAATATGTATTACACAAACAATAACGGAAACCAACATTATAATCATAACAACAGAGGTGGATTTATTAAGAGAAATTATAGAAACTTTAGGAACAATGGACAAAATGGACCGAATGACTTATTCGACTTAAAAATAGGAGATATTGATAAGATGCTAAACAATGGAAAATTCTCAACATCCAACCAAACAAACAAACTACCAATGCTGGATAAAGAAATATTTGATAAAGTAAAGAAGGTCTCAAAATCCTACTTTAATATGATGAGATTAATAGAATACAAACTTAACTGGAGACATAACCTACATCAAAGTGTCATTAACAACTTCAATAAAACATTCAATAGAATCACGTTACCTTTAATGTCGAATGAAGCCAGAAACAAGCTAAATTCGATAAACAAAGAATTACAAAAGGAAATAAGTACAGTTGTCTGTTCAGATCTACGTAATTCTTTAAAAAGTCTGTTAAAAACAGTAGAGGAACTTAATCTAGGCATGAATCAGGACCACTGGGATTACATAGAAAGATTCATTACAAAACAGATGAGGCGTCGAAAAAGTTCGAAATGGAACTCAAACTATTTGAAATTATATCTCTCAAACTTCCGTCAACATTTCATGAAAACAGCCAAAAACTTAGAAGCATTGGCAGAAAAAAGAAATGATGTAATTAATTTAAAAACAGATCTTAACAAATTAGGTTTGGATGATACCATCCAAGAATTAATACCAGATGAGGTATTAAATATCACTGGTACAGAAGAAAAGAATAAACAGTCAGATGAACCACAAAATATTGCGGAAACAGATGACGACGACCTTTTACAAACCTCACAGATAACAAGAGAAACATCTGAAGAGATAACGAGGGAAACTGCAATAACAAATAGGAATGAACTAATGTTTAGTCCGTTGAACGTATTATTATTATTATTATTTATTTTTTTCATTACATCTTACATTGTTAATTAGTCAAATAAATAAATAAATAGTGAAATGTTATCACGCTCTTTTCTGTTTGTGCATGATACTTTTTTGATTTTTTTCATTACATCTTACATTGTTAATTAGTCAAATAAATAAATAAATAGTGAAATGTTATCACGCTCTTTTCTGTTTGTGCATGATACTTTTTTGATAACCCTGCGAGGGTTATTTGCCTCTAAAAAATGGTTCGTTTTGCTAATTACATTGCAATATATTGGTATTGAATGAGTGGTTAAGTGAAGAATTGATTGTAATTTACTATTTTAGTATTATTATTATGCTTCTTCAATTACAATAATTATGGGTTTATTTCTACTCGGAGATGAATTAATTAACAAATATAAATGAGATATCTAGATGATGATTGTGATTTGGTGTTTGTTGATAAAAATTATTTTTGTTAATAACATTGATACTATCAATTTGGTAGTAGTAGTGTTATTATTAATAACGCAAATACATACTGTTGATAACATTGTCAACATCTTCAACAGCATAGTATCAATATTAATATTGTTATTGATTGTTGTTATTATGATAACAATATTGAAAAAATTAATCATCATTTTTAATAACATTACTATTAAATATTAATATTAGTTAATTATAATATTGTTTTATTATAATTAAAATTTATAGTTGATATTGGTTATATTGTTGCCATTGCTATTATTATTAATATTATTATTATCATTTTAGAAACACCTTCGTCAAAGTATCAATTTCTTAACAAATATGCTCAATTGAAAGTTAATATCACCTCTTTCATTATAAACTACACATTTTTGATAACCCTGCGGGGTTATTTGCCTCAAAAATGATGATTGAATTTTTGATCGAAACACCATTGCCAAGGTAACAATGGATAAAATAAATAGAAGGAAACCTTTAATCACAGCGCTCTTTAAGGACTCAATGAAAGTAATTGATATCATTATCAAAAGCAATTAATATTATTATCACATCTAATCTGTCATTTGGTCGTACTCACATCAATATCATCGGAACACGCCAAAAACGAAAACGATTCTTGAAATTTGGAATATGAACTTGTAAACAAATCAAACTCTGATCCAAGCCATCGACGTGCTGGAATTTGCCTCTCCTGGAAAAACAAAAGCGAAACATCTACTTAACTATTTCAGCAAAATTTCTAATCCCTTGACTGGTGGAACGTGGAGTAATAACGCGATATAATAATAATAGTTTATGGTTGTGCATCTGGCCAACCCTCATTGTACATCAGGAGCAGAAATAACTTAATTACAAGTTAATCAAAAATTAATTTGCCATTAATATAATAAATTCAATATCATGAATTTGGTGGTAATATAATCTCACTGGTAAATGCCACCAATGTACTCAAAGGAATGACTCCATTTCTGATGACAAGGATGGTCTTTTCTGGAAAACCTTTCTGCCACGCAAAGGTGAACTTTCCTCTATCTTTCACACTTGAAACGTTCAGATTTACTGAGGCCAAGTAATCCAAGATGCCTCCCAGTTTATTCGTCGGTTCGTCAAATGTTATCCCAAGCACTATTGTTCCATTGCCCAAACTCTGCAGCACAGTGAAATTATGCGATATCAAGTAATGAATATCCACAAAGTAATAAATAGACAGGTAAATATTTAAGATACTAATTTTACAAGTATTAGCTAAACTTCATTGAAATCCGAGTTACCTCCAGATAATCACGCAATGCAAAGGCCTGACTAGAAGAGAAGAATACGTCAAAACTTTTGGCCTTTTTAATGCTACAGCTGATGGGGTCAAACTCCATTGTGTTGACCCCGCGTCTCGGTTGGGTGAACTTTTGACCTCCGAGGATTTCAATGAAAGAATCCTTTCGACCTGCACCCACGTCATCAAAACCCCAACAGCTGAGATTGGCCATGCAAATACCTGATTAATTAATTAAATAATTATTTGTCATTTAATTAATTATTTGAAATAGTAAATAGTAATAATAATAATAAGAAGAAGAAGAATTCTGACATGGTCATAATATAATATAATATAATATAATATAATATAATATAATATAATATAATATATAATATAATATAATATAATATAATATAATATAATATAATATAATATAATATAATATAATATAATATAATATATATAATATAATCTAATATAATATAATATATATAATATAATATAATATAATAAAATATATAATAAAACTCACCATATTTATAAAATATCTCGCAGTCCTTGATATTTGTCAGAGTTGTAGGCAATCGTGTAAGCTTATAATATCCAGTTCCATGTCTTGTGGCTTGAACGCCTTTACAACTGGGTTCTGAAAGACAGGATGCCAGAAATCCAAAGTTTTTCATTTCTCCAACAGCAGCATCAATCCAAGTATTGTTGGTTGAATTTTGGGAGCAGAGCTGATGCCATCCTAATTTTAATCGTTTAAAAATGACGCCATGGTTAGGTGAACTTTCTTTCATTATCACAAGCAGGACGAATATTATCACTATCGACATCATTATCAGACTATCACCTAGTCGACCGAAGGAGGTTTAACGGTAGTTTGAAAAACTCACAAATTATTTCCATTTTCACTGGTACTTCATTAAAATAACAAACGGCCAGAGTCCTTTGAGAATTCATGATGGATCGATCGATTTTGTGCTTGCTTCGTCGCTATTGTTAAGGAGGCATCTGAGAAGACAAGTGGCCCGGAACCACCTGACATACCAAAGAATGAGGAGATGTCAGTCCGATGAATCAGCCAGTGCTGCAGTTGTCGAGACCTGTATGAACCCGTGGACCTCCAAAAAGACTTCAGATGGATTTCAAGAGGAAGAAATTTCTCATTGTTTGGGAGGGAGAGTTAATTTATGTATGTAAAAAAAAGAATATTTACTGTAAAATTATTTTAATTTATAATTTTAGTTGTATAATTTTTCAATTATATTTATCTTATTATTAACATCTGATCTACTGGAATGCAGATCGAGACAGCAGTTGTTTCAATAAAGTTCTTGCTCGAGTTGTGCATTAGGTAGTTGATAGTTAGTAATTGTCTGGTAGGCTACTGCGGGTTACAACATTAAGAAACGAGTAAAAGAAATGAAATTATTTCATAGTTTAATTGTCATCGTCCGACATTGTCCAATGTTGCAAGAGTTCACTGAATTTCATTTGTTCTGTGTATTTCTTATCTGTCTTTACAAACAAATGCATGCCAACTAAAATAATTTGCTTATTATTATTATTATTATTATTATTATTATTATTATTATTATTATTATTATTATTATTATTATATTATTATTATCAATATTATCATTGTTTTGTTTTTGTTAATAATGTTACTGATAACATTATGAATTTATAAACACCTTCGTCAAAGTATCAATTCCTCAACAAACATGCTCAATGGAATGTTAATATTACACAGCATGTAATGACACACTTTTTTGATAACCCTCAGGGGTTATTTCTCTCAAAAATGATGATTGATTGTTAAATTACTTTGTTAATGTCGTTGTAATACACTGATGTGGAATGAGTGATTGATTGAGGGAATGATTAAGATATACATTTTTCCGAAATAATAAATTAATATTAATTTTACTATTATTAATATTATTATTATTAATCAACCCGAATTTTTATTATTTTATTATATTATTATATTTTATTGTAGTATAATATCAATAATTTAATTTTATAATTTCAAATATATTTATATATTGTTAACATCGTTGTCATCGCTATCATTGAACAAGCATCATCACAATCATAATTATAATTAATGTGATGATTACTAAAACCACCTTCAACATCAATCCATACCAACAAACATTACAATCGTCGTCATCAGCAACTGTATTTATCAAGTTTTACTAATTAACTTATTTTTAATAGCTACAGGCTGTAGCCTACAGCCACCTTAAGGGAAGCCAAAAAATTACAGAGAAAATCGATAACTTCATCTGTGTTGAGAAAGCTCAACAATCTTATTGTGGAATTGGTACCTAAATGGAGGTGTTTCAATAACAACGGATGCTGGACTATATAACGAAGATACGTTATAAGATCCAATTCCTTATTTCGTTCAACATTTTCGCACTAAATTATTATTATTATTATTATTATTATCATTGTTTTGTTTTTGTTAATAATCACATTGAAATTGACAACACATAGAAATAAAAAAAAAACAAATAGAACAACACATAGAAATAAAAAAAAAACAAAATTGATTTAATAAATAAAACTAGTAAATTTAATTTTATCGCCAGTGTTTTAAAATTTATTGTTTGTTCACCAGTCTGGTATTGTTTGTAAAGCGGGTAGACTTAATGTGTAATCATTTTATATGAAAATTCATGATACTTGCACTGCTTGAGAAGATGATCTTTTATTGTTTTTTTTTGCTTCTGGCCAACATTCAAGGGGAAGCAGTCCCTAGCAAAACGATCTGGTCTAAAGGCAGAAGGGGCAGTTGCCCCCCTCCAAATGACGTCCACGACTACCAAACAAAATCAATCAATCAATCTTACAAATAATGCTACAAATTCGTAGCCAAACCGATTTAGATCAACTTTCAAACTGATGAGCCAAGCACAAATTTTAAAACTCTGGCGAAAAAATTAAATATATTACTTTTTATTCATCGCTTCAAATTTGTATTTTTCAAATAAAAAATATTTAAATCTTGTGATAGACGAAACAACGAATTTGATCTTATAACGAATTCTTAAGTTCGATCAAAATCGCTATTCGTTATATAGTCCAGCCAATTTATTACCCGCGAAAGGTTGTAAAAAAATATATGTCGTGACCATCCCTCAGGGCGTCGGCCATTATTAGGATTAGTATTATTTTATTATTATTATTATTATTATTATTATTATTATTATTATTATTATTATTATATATTATTATTATTATTATTATTATTATTATTATTATTATTATTGTATTCTTTGTTGGTATTATTATTATTATTATTATTATTATTATTATTATTATTATTATTATTATTATTATTATTATTATTATTTTATTATTATTATTATTATTATATTATTATTATTATTATTATTATTATTATTATTATTATTATTATTCTTATTATTATTATTATTACTACTATTATTATTATTATTATTATTATTATTATTATTATTATTATTATTTTTGTTTTTTTTTTTTTTTTTTTTTTTTTTATTTTCTCGGCCATGCAAACATTAACATATCCATCGTTCAAAAAAAACCACTCCGAAAAATTTAGTGTCCGCAAAAGGGTCCGAGATCTCCCTGGACATGTAAGTTTAAAAGAACAAGACGTAGTTCGAAATGTCAATCGTACCGAAGAGCATCAACCGTTCATGTTAACGAGAGTTCGAGATGTCAGACTTCTTTCTTCGGTGGCACCTGTGAGCCCTCCATATCTTGTAACTGTGATTTAGAACAGCAGTTACGATGTTCATAAAGCCTGTCCTCGTGACGCCGCAATCCTTCCAAAATCTAAACGATTTTTGGGACATCACCCCTCTCCAGTTGCACACAAACGCGCCAACATTTGGCATCAATCTCAGAGTGCTTTCTGGAGCATTTCTCAGCATCCAAGTGTGAACATCTTGAGTGTCATACTTCAGTACTTTGTTGTCGTACACTCGGTCCAGGTTGTAGACGTCTGAGGTGACGGCTACATCACACACTATGTATGTGTTTCCTTTCCACGCACATAAATCGGGTATTCTGAGTCCCTGATCTGTAGGAATTCGGGGGGCTCTACTCTTGTTTTGTAGCCTCTTTTTAACAGTTCGTTTTCCAGCTTTCTCATAACAACATTATGTCTCTCGTGCCTTGCGCCATCGGTTCTTGGGCATTTCTGGATCATATGCCCCAGCGACTCTAAGGATTGACAACCCTCATCGCACCCCCTGGGAGCCTGCGGGTTCCATCTCGAAGCTCTAAGCCTGCAATGTAGTGCAGCAGCCCGGATCTTAACGCATCTGATATACTGACCAGAATGAATTCTCGGGACCGCAGCTGAAATCCATTCGCTCATTCCAATTCCCTCGGTGAATGATCTCAGTCCGTAGCCGTCTACAGTTTTGTACAATCTCTCCGAAGTTGCCGCCCTCCAATCCTGTTTTGGTTGTTTCGCCTCTGCTGTTCCAAATTTTCGAAATTCTCTCATAATCAGAGTGTTGTTTCTGAGAACATCAGTCATGAAATCATCCTTATAACGGCCTGTCTCGGAGAAAATTTCTGTCAATCTATTTATTCGAAGACGAGGAACCCATTGCCTAAGTTGAAGAATTCCTAGACCTCCGGATTTAACGGGAGCATGATAAAATGGTTTCGGGACATCTTTTGGAAGATGTAGCCAATGCCTTGTTGCCCTTCTAATCGCGGTGTCTGCGGAGTTCAGAGAACTGATGAATACCTCGTCAAAGGTAAGTTTATGGACCAGACTTGGTAGCAAGTGAACTTTTAAAATATAAAGGCGTTGGCAAGGTTTTATTGGTGCTCTTGAAATTGAATGGAGCAGTTTTTGAATCTCATCTCCGATCGACGCTGGCTGCTTCCGGACTCCAATCTCTATCCCCAGGTATTTGTACGTCTGTGAGACATCGATTGCTTTGATATCTTCAGATTGTAATTTGAGGTACGTTCTGGGGTTGACTATCCAGCGTTTCTCTCTGCAGTGGGTTTCAGTTCTGAGCGTAGCGCATTTGTTTGGATTGATCCTTAGACCTGCGCTGCTCATTGCACTCTCTAGTTGCTCCATCAGTCTTTTCATTCCGATGTCCGTCGTCGACATTAGGACCAGATCGTCGGCGAATGCAATGTAATTGCACTTAGTCGTCGAACCTCTGCCAGCCGTGACTCCAATTGATTGGTCCAATTTGCTGGTTATCATGTCTATGACCGCATTGAATAGGTGGGGGGACATTGGATCTCCCTGACGGACTCCTCTTTTCACTTGAATTTTTCCACTGAGACCCTCCTTGGTTTTCAGATAGACCTCACCTTCTTTGTAGAGTTCTGCTAGATACTCTAAGAAGAGTGGTGGAGTACCAAGTCTGGCAGCCGCTCTGAGTATGGTGTTATGAGATACGGAGTCGAAGGCTTTCGTAACATCAACAAAGGTCAGGTTTAATTTTTGGAGCTGTTCTCTCTTTTTTCGGATAATTGATTTAATCAGAAAGAGATTTTGTGCAACGCCATCTCCTGGTCGGAATGCTTTTTGTCTCGATGACAAAGGCCAATATCCTAACATTCTCCCTCCAAGGATGCGATGATGAAACAAGCGGGCCATAATCGGACCCACTGTAATAGGTCGATAATCACCCGGACTGGAAGCATCCTTATTCTTGGGAATGAAAGTGACGATTCCCGTCTTAAATGATGCAGGGGGTATTCCTGTTAGCAGCCAGAGAGACATGTGAACGGCCAGATCATCATAATTGAATTTTCTAAGATGTCTTTTTTGGAAGCCGTCACGACCGGGGCAGCTGTCCTTCAGTCCCCGGAATGCAATTTCTACATCCCATCTGGTGATTGGATCCTGCATTTCTGTTGCTGTTTCATTAATCGTTTCTAAAGGCCCGTCATCCTCCACCGATTCCTCCTCGAAGATTGGACCCCAATAATCTGCCAAATCCGCGGGAAGAGTGCCTGCCTGTATCTCATATTCTTCCTTCAGAACAGAATGGGCTGCTGCTGTGGGATTCTTTCGGAAAAGAGCTTGTAACCTGGCGTAGCATTTCTGCCGTTCTACCTTTTTTTGTCCTTTTTTTGTTACCCGGACTTTTGATTTCTGATATGTTCTGCATGCATTTTCTGATTTATTTCTGGCTTGACTGTAGCTATTTGTTTGTGTCCTCTCAACATGATTCGGTGGCTTTTTTTGCTTCTTGCTATTGATGACTTGTGGAATTTGATTAGAAGTCCATTTTTCATATTCCTTGTTTATTATTGGATTTTCTCCGTTCTGTCCAGTCTCTCGCTTATGAGGTCAGAGAGCTCTTCGTTTTCCAGATGTATCATGTGATATCTCTCAACCACAAACTGTTTCAGTTTTACCAGGCTATCCAAGGAGACTGTATTGTTGTCCAATCCCTCCTGTTCATCAGTCGCAGGTGGCGTTCCAGATCTCTCCGAATTTTCAGGATGTCTCAGAACCACAGTATCTCGGAAGGCATTGCTTAGAAGGCTCTTGTATCCAGGTTGTTCCTAATTCTTCTTATTCGCCTCAGGCTCATATCCGGGAAGTGTCTAGAGAGAGCAATGTTGATTCTCTTTCTTTCTTGGTCGTTCAGTCCAACTTCGGCTTTGGACATCCTTTTCCACAGCTCGTTGGAATTATTCTCATCAATTGTTTCCAACAATCCGAAGGTTTTTGAGTATTTTCCAAAGAACTGCTGATGCACTGTTGGAGAATAGTCTTGTATTCTACTTGCCTTCTGTGTCCTCGAATAGCGGCTAAGGTTCGATGTGGGAATTGTTTATGGAGTTCTATATTAATGAACTTCACTCCTTGTTGTTTCAGTTCTATTTCTTTCATTGCCATCACATGAGATTCCTCTTCGTTCCATCTGCATCTCCAGTAACTTTTACCTGACCGTTTCGCATGACACTGGACTGGGTGGACACGACTCTCATGAATTTTTGCTCCTTTAGACGTTCCGAACTCCGCCTCACAATATTCACACTTTTTATGGACAACAGTCGGTACCGAAGAAACACAACAATCTTTCACCTGTGTGAGCCGCCAAGGTGCGCGAACGGGTCTGCATTGTTTACCTTTTGTTCTTTCCGGCGAATCTTCAAATTAATTTAATTCTCAGAACTTTTAACAACATCAATCAGCAGACGCTTTCGGAATCAAACGCACTTTAAACCACTTCTTTCTCTTCTATTTATCTGAAGTTGTGACGTCTAGACGAAACCAGACGTTTGAGAGTCAAAAATGTTTGCAACTCAACTTCAGTTTTTCCCCTTTTAATAATCTCACAATCCTAAACGGAATGTAGGGGACACTAATTGACAAAAAAATTGCGACAAATAAACGCCGAAGTCTCCGAATTTAATAAATTCTTAAGAGCACGCGAATATTCGACCGCACCAGTCAACAGCTCGAGACGAATTATTATTATATTATTATTATTATTATTATTATTATTAGTATTATTATTATTATTATTATATTATTATTATTATTATTATTATTATTATTATTATTATTATTATTATTATTATTATTATTATTATTATTATTTTATTATTATTATATTATTATTATTATTATTATTTATTATTATTTTATTATTATTATTATTTATTATTATTATTATTATTATTATTATTATTATTATTATTATTATTATTATTATTATTATTTTTTATTATTATTATTATTATTATTATATTATTATTATTATTATTTTATTATATTATTATATTATTATTATTATTATTATTGATATTGATATTTAAAATTTATGACAGAATAAATAGTTCTATTTATATTGATATTGATGACAGCTCCTCCGCATAAGGTTACAGAGAATTTGCATGTACGATGTATATGTATTAACCAGATTTTAGAAATAAAATCCCCCCATCGTGGGTGAAATAATATGGTTGATTGTTAAATTTTGGATTGTTGATATTGTTGAATGATTGATCGCGTCGTCGAGGAATGCTTTATAACAATAACTATTAATAAGATGATAGTTATGGCTGTTGCTATTACCATTACTAATTACATTAATAATAAAAATTTATATTATTACATTGCACAAAATAGATCAAGCAGTATTTTTTAACACGTTATTACATTTCTGAATTTTTGGCTTATTTTCAGGTGTTTTTAATAATTATCATGATCAATATTTATTTAAAATTGTATTACCAATGTTACTTGTCATTGTCATCATATTTATTATTTTGATTGTTATTATGATATTGGTTATGATGATAATGATGATGTTATTATTATATTAATAATGTTAATTTTTTATTGTTTTAATATCATCATCATCATCATCATTATCATTATATTTTAGATGAATCACCTGATGTAATTATTTTTATATACCAAGTTATAATTAAAGTTGAATTGATTTTGAACGGTATTCCTCTTCTCCGAAATTTGAGAGACCCAAAGTTACTTGCAACAAGAGAAGTTTGAAAACTAACGACGAAGTGAAATTCCGGCAGCCATTCCACCGATAACCACTTAAATTTTAAGAAACGTCCCTCAATATTTCAGCAACACCGATAGAATATTAAACCTTCAACCTTACTTAATCCTTCGGTTAAAACTTTCCGAACAACAACCGCTTGTAATAAATTAAACAAATTCAACATTGACCAGCCATTCAAAGACAAAGGATGCAAAAGACGTCGTGATTAATATTATTATTGTTATCATCATCATCATGTTGTTGTTAATGATGTTGAAGCACCTTCGTTATTGTATCAATTCTACAATATAGGTGAACAGTGTAAATCAAGTTGTAAATTTTCGGCTATATATATATATTTGTCTCCTTCATGATATTAGAATTCAATTACAATTGGGTTTAGCAAATATTAACAAAATGTAATAATTGTTGCATCAATTGGGATTGGGATTTTTAAGGTAATTGTTATTGATTTGTTGTATATCATCATTATTATTTTTAATTAGATTTTATGAAACAAAATCACATTGTATGTAATAAATGCAGTTACAATCACAAATTACATACCCGAAAAATTAATATCATTTATTATGGATATTGTTAAAATTGAATGAGAATAAATAGGATGTAACAGTTAATGATGATGATGATGACACAAGTTTTTAGTAAAGGTTTCAAATTCTAATACACATAAATTTTGTAACTCTTATCGGATAATTTGCCTGAAATGATTCTTAAATTATGGATTGTATATTTGTACTTATCCGACTTTTATTTATCAAGTAATCGGTTAAATACAAAGTTTAATGTTTCCTGCAGACCTGTTAGGCTCATGTGATGAGAACATTCCCAATTTTCCACTTTAGTTACTTTAAAACACCTTCGCTAGTGCTTCGATTTCGCAATAAAGAAGCTCAGTGGGATAATAATGGGATTGGAAGTACTCGATGCATTGTATAACATTTTGTACAACCCTTCGCGGGTCATAAATTACCGACTATCAGATCGATTAAAACCACGGTTGCTAAATGTTGTTATTGTCATTATTTGTTAATATTATTAATACCGTTATTATAACAATATTATAATAATTAATTATCTTAATTATTTTTAATAACACTATTATTAAATATTAATATTTGTTTATTATAATATTGTTTTACTTTTAATAAAATTTATAGTTGATATTGTTGTTATTACTATTATTATCATTATTATTATATTATCATAATTGTTTTGTTTTTGTTAATATTGTTACTGATAACATTATCAATTTAGAAACACCTTCGTCAAAGTATTGTTGTAAACTTAGATTTTTGGAAATTAATTAAGTTTATATTGCTAATATAATTAAATTTATACTTAATTATATTTGGCATCTTTTTCGGGCAGAGGGGGTTCTATTTCTGCTACAAAAAAGCATTCTCGATAATCACCTGACAAACAACGAGAATCCAGACAACTTGGAAGCCCAAATATCCATTTGCATCCTTAAGTACCTCAATCCTTCAACACTTAACTTCTATTATTCAGTTAGGTTAACTGAATACCTGCTCCAATAAACTTATTAGTTAACTTACTTATTTGCGGACCCCCGGGTTATTTCAGCATCAATTCCTCAACAAACATGCTGGAATGTTAATATTACACACCATGTATCCATTGTGAGTGGTACACATTTTTGATAACCCCAAATGATTGTTAAATTACTTTGTTAAAATCGTTATAATACACTGATGTGGAATGAGTGATTGAGTGAGGGAATGACTATGATGAACATTTTTCCAAAATATTAAATTAATATTAATTTTACTATTATTTTAATAATATTATTATAATTATACTTCTTACGATAATTAATGACCATAATTATTGTTATTTTTGTTGTTATTAATGCGAATATTAATAATATTATTATTAATCAACCCGAAAGGATACGCTTATTATTATTTATTATTCTTATTATATTTTTATTATCATCATCATCGTCATGCTGTAGTTAATGTTGTTGAAACACCTTCATTGGAATGCCAATTCCACAATATAGGCGCTCAAATCAACGATGTAGGATAATTCCTTTTTTTCTATTCGTTGACAATTTTCGAATTTTTGGTTTTCCTTGACCTTTTGCCTCTCATGTTTCAACATGATTTGATTATATAGTGAGAACTGCTTAGTCATGATTACATTAATTATAATACAATTATTACATACATTCTATATGACTTTGATAATTAAGATTAATAATAATTGTTTATGTAATGGCAATTATAATTATTAATTATTAACAGTTACTGATGATGATGATGACATAAATTTTAAGTTAAAGTTTCAAGTTCTAACACACATGAAAATGGTAACTCTTATCGGGTAATTATGGATTGTATATGTGTCTTTATTCAACTTTTATTTCTCAAATAATTGAAATAACCCGGGGGTCCGCAAATAATTAAGTTAACTAATAAGTTTATTAGAGCAGGTATTCAGTTAACGGAACTGAATAATAGAAGTTAAGCGTTTAAGGAATTGAGGTACTTAAGGATGCAAATGGTTATTTGGGCTTCTAAGTTGTCTGATTCTCGTTGTTTGTCAGGTGATTATCGAGAATGCTTTTCTGTAGCAAAAATAGATCCCACGTGCCCGGAAAAGATGCCAAATATAATTAAGTATAAATTTAATTATATTAGCAATATAAACTTAATTAATTTCCAAAAATCTAAGTTTACAACATAATCTTTTAAATACAAAGTTAAATGCATCTAGCAGTCCTAGAATAAATGATAAAGAAGCTCAATGGAATAATAATGGGATGGCTTTGTAGTATATATTTTTTATAACCTTTCGCGGGATATAAATTCCGAATATCAGATCGATTAAAACCATGGTCGCCTCTGTTGTTAATGGTGTTATTTGTTATTGATATTATTATTATTAATATTATTGTGTTGTTATTTTTATTATTCTTTATTATTATTATTATTATTATTATTATTATTATTATTATTATTATTATTATTATTATTATTATTATTATTATATTATTATTATTATTATTATTATTATTATTATTATTATTATTCTTTATTATTATTATTATTATTATTATATTATTATTATTATCATCATTATTGTTGTTGTTTTGTTTTTTGATAATGTTATTGTTATTTGACATTATCGATTTAGAAACACCTTCGTCAAAGCATCAATTCCTCAACAAACATGCTCAAGGGAAAGTTAATATTGAATGCCCTTCATTAATTATATTCCTGCGTATATTTCATAACCCTTCGGGGTTATTCGCCTCAAAAATGATGATTGATTGTTAAATTAGTTATTAATGTCGTTTTAATAAACTGATGTTGAATGAGTGATTGAGAGAGGGAATGATTGTTACATACATTCTTCAGAATTAATAAATTAATAGTTACAATTATTTGATTAATATTTTTATAATATCGCGTCTTTAGTTATAAAAATTAATAACCGTAATTATCGTTATTTTTATTGTTATTAATGCGCATCTTAATATTATTGTTATTATTAATTTAGTTTTATTATTAATATATTTATTTTTATTGTTTTATTATTATTATTATTATTTTATTTTCTTTATCATCATCACCGTCATTCTGTAGTTATTGTTGTTGAAACACCTTTATTTTAAATGTGTACCAATTCACAATGTAGGCGCTAATCTAATCACCGGTGTAGGATAAGTTGTCACGCTTCAACATTCGAATTTTTAGGTTTCCCTACTTATAACATAATTATTATTATTGTTATTATTGTTATTATTATCATTAATATTATTATTATTATTATTATTATTATTATTATTATTATTATTATTATTATTATTATCAGCATCATCATCACCATCATCATCACGATATATTTTTATCATAAATCTCGACTCGGGTCAAATGACCCCTCGCCAACAACTAAATATTTTTAAAACATCTCGAAGGAATCATTTCGACAATAGTAATTACAAAGAGTATTTGACAATAAATGTCAATAATACAATTGTAGGTACAACAAATATACAATCTACGACATACATATATATATATATATATTAATCAATTAGGACTCCTTTGTCTTTTGTATTACTAAGGTTATTTTTATGTACAACGTTGATGGGTACAATAGAAAAAGCATTATGAAATTTGAGAAAGATTATAGTTAACATTAATTATTAATAATTACATGCAAATTTGGAGTAAAATATGATTTCAAACAGAAAGAAATTAACCCGATAAAGGTTTTCAAAAATTGTCAAAGCTCACGCCGGTATGATTTTGTGTCTTTGGGAATGTTTATTGTGAATGTGATGCACAAATGAAGGTGTTTCTTAAGTAATACAAATATAAAATGACGTAATAACTAAACACAATTCTATTAATAATAATATTAACAAATAAAATTCATACCATCATCCTATCATGACGATGATAACGTTAATGGTGACCATAGAAAACTAAACAATTTCTTCAGATCAAATTAACTGCCAAAGATGCATCCAAAAATAAGAATTGGAAAGTTCCTTAATAATGGTGGCATTTCGTTGAGCAATTATATATTACGAAAAATGATAAACTAACCAAGGTGTTTGAAAGTAATAATAATAAATTCAGTAGTGATAATAAAATTAATAACAATAATAGTAACATTAATATTAATAACGAAAACAATAATGATAATAATCGTCGTTATAATCATCCTAATCATAATTATTATATTATGATATTCAACCCACAAAATATAACGTTCTCCTCTAGATAAAAAAAATTAAGAAGAAGGATGATAATGATAATGATGGGGATACGATGGTGATGACAATTATTTGGTAATAATAACACCATTACGAATACCTAATTGTATTATTAGATAGTTATAATAATAACAGTTATTGTAATAATAACACCATTACAAATACCTAATTGTATTATTAAATAGTTATAATAATAACATTTATTGTAATAATCCAACAACTACAGATCAACCAAATTGTAAATAACCCAATAAGGATCTAAAAATGGACAATGGAATACCGGGAGACTATGTGTGTGTTTATTTTATGGCCTCCCTTTATAATAATAATAACAATAATAATAATAATAATAATAATAATAATAATAATAATAATAATAATAATAATAATAATAATAATAATATAATAATAATAAAATGCGCATTAATAACAATAAAAATTATGGTTATTAATTATCATAATTAAAAAAGCTTATTAAAATAACATTAAAATTAATATTAGTTTATTATTTCGTAAAAATGTATATCGTAATAATTCCCTCATTAACAAATTAATTTAACAATCAGTTATCATTTTTGAGGCGAATAACCCCGCGGGGTTATCAAAAATGTGTAAGGTCCAAATTGAAAAGGCTAGGTGACTTTCCATTGAGCATGTTTGTTGAAGAATTGATACTTTGACGAAGGTGTTTCTAAATTGATTATATTATCAGTAACAATATTAACAAAAACAAAACAATGATGATAATAATAATATTAACAATTAAAAAATAATAATAATAGCATTAACAACAATATTAACGATAAACTTTTAATATTAATAAAACATTATTATAATAAACAAATATTAATATTAGTAGTATTATTAAAAATGATATTTTTTTAAATAATAACGACATTAGTAATAGTAACATATAATAACAATAACAACAGTAGCAGCCATGGTTCCAATCCATCTGATGTTTGAAAAAGTTATAGGAAATAAAGGCGCGAAATGTTATAAAAAAAAATATATGTCGCGACCAATCCTCACGTCATCCCATTATTAGAATTAATGTATTAAATTAATCTTTTATTAACGTCCGTTGCATATCTAGATGATTAGGACGGTTTGAACCCCGCGCTGTCATCTCGAGAGGCGCAGCCTTAACCGTTAGGCCATGTGGGCGCACAGTCCCATTATTATTCCACTGAGCCTCTTTATTGCGAAATCGAAACACTAGCGAAGGTGTTTTTAGAGTAACGAAGGTGGAAAATTGGGCTGTTCCCATCAAGTTGTAATTTGTTAGGAATGTAATCTAGTTGCGTGGAGTCTGAACTGGAAACGAAAAATGTTAAGTTTTAATAAATTCAAGTAGGATGGGATGGTTGATAACAGTTGGTTTGCAGTCATAGAAGTTGTCGGTCTTCCGCTTTTGATTTTAAAAAAATGAACATGTTATGTTGATGGCGGAAAAAAGCTCTGTTATGTAATAACATACGATTTCACCAGATAATTTCACAATGTTCTTGAATTTGCTCAAAATTTTCAGAACTGAGGTTTGTTTTAATTTGTCCAGGAAAGAACAAGCAAGCGATTACAAGGATTTTATTTTGCAGTTAATCAACTGGCTAGGCATTTAACGGGCAAAAGTGAAATAAATTAAAGTAGGAACAGTCGCAAATAAAGGTAACTAAAGATCTTTAAATACAAATCATTCAAACCATGTATGAAACAATCTATTCAAAACTCATTTTCAACGAATAAACACTTAAATTAAGGCATTTAATTTGCAATACTCTAAGAACTAGTTTCCAAGTTAAACTCCCGATTTTCGTGAATTCTTCACAAAGAAAAAGCAACTGATGTTGCTTCAAAGTCTCTCAGTGATAATTTAGGACTAAAATATTTTTTACAGTAAACAATCATAATTTCTAAAACTTTAAAACTCATAGAATCCCTCAAGCAGTGAGCAATTGATAGTATTGTGGCTCAGCCCATGCCTGTGTCGTTCAAACCGGTGAAACCAACCCAATGGCGAGCAAATGTCTTTACTGTAGCCTATGCGTTGCAAAAATCTTCTGGAATCAGCAGGCATCTTCAGTTTAACTCCGAGAAAGTTCTCCTTCTTCAGTGGCAACATAACTTTCAGAGACGCATTCAATGTAAAGGAAGAATGTATTGAATCCCTGAGCATCATCTTGGCCATTTCTTCATCTGAAAGGTCATAGAAGTTTTCTTCTTCTGGCATTGAATAGAAAAATAAATCTAAAAATGGGAATGTCCAAGAGTATTTACGAATCCTGTTCTGTTTCTTATCAAACATTTTCATCATGTCTTTACGCATGTAAAATTCTGGTAGGAATGTGCTGGTGTTTTGATCTCTAAAATAAAATTTTCTTTCCCTTTTAAATATTGCTTTGAACCTTTTAAGGACCGAATAATCCACGCTGAAATCAAAGTCATCATCCCATGGTATGGGACGCTTGTCAAATCTGACATGTCCTAAAAGTGAACCGTAGTTCAAGTAATATTCCATACCTGATAAAGATGCAACGTGCTTGAAAAACTTGAGCAAGTTGCGCAAAAGGTCATAATCTCGAGCCATCATGTTCGGCATGAAACTTCGAACAGAAGCTGAACAGATGTTTGTTGGTAAAATGCTTTCATTGTATTTGTCACTGGGTTCAAAGAGCATCACAAGAGTGGGTTTCGTATATTCTTTTGACAATCGTTCCTTAGTTCTGATTCCTCGAGTGGTGAAGTTGAGGCTGTCTTCATCGTTCTCTGGGTAGTAATAGTACTCGACGATGTTCTTTTCCAAGAGATGCTGAAGACACATTTTGTTTTCGGATATGATTTTTGACTGGTTTTTCGCTTCACTGGGATTTTCTGTCGAAGTCACTGGTGTTGCTTTCGACGATGAAAAATAAACTTTAGTGGTCGGTGTTGAAGTGGTAGTTGCGTTAGTTGTTAGAACTGTGTTAAGTTTTGTTTTCTCTTCGGAGCGAGTAATTGTGTTCCTCCAAATGGAGGATGAGAAAACTTGAGTGGAGTTTGTGGCCAATAATTTGGGGCTGGTATCAGAGTTTTGCAATGCTTTAGCGCTCGTTGACAATTGATGTTGTTGATTGCGAAAGTACAAAATGCTTTCAACAAACAGAAATGCAACGACAATCAACAATATTTTCTGCAACAACTTCCCACGACAAGAATTTGCTTTTGTTGTCATGATAGCTTTAGTTCTCATTGTTAATTGCTGTAGTATACTTATTTGGATCTCACTTGTCAACAAAATGTCACCTTTGGTAATAAAAGTATATTCAAAAAATTCTTGTTAATTTAATAAAATTGTTGATAATTATGTAAAATTATTATATTAATTATTTAACTGTCGTTTGTTGCAAAGAGAAATGCCTAAAGAAAGGGTGCATTCCTAGTTAAGTTATACAATTTATTATATTAGAAATCATCAATTCATTAGACGGAAACTATTAATAGTTGTTGTAGCAATTTAATCGTGTAGTAGCTAATCAATAAAACTAGTGCCGCTCACTCTCTTGTCATTGCATTTAAGTACTTCATTTCATTTCATTCTCACCTATTCTTAAGCGTTCTTATTAAGTTACTTCTTTGAAGGTTATCATACAAATGAACTTAACTCTCACCTTGTTAGTGAAATAATGAACAGGCAATTTCCACAAGTTGCATCAACAACTAAAGGTAGTTATACTAAAATCGAGTGATGTTGATTTTGTAATTAAATGTAAATGTAATTAAGCAAACCAAAATATTCAAATCAATATTGTTGAAGTTTATGCGTTCCTTAATTATATGACTTGTTCACTCATGTTTCAACCTAGAAAGTGGTCGAAAGTTCAGTTCTATTTATTTTTCTTAATGTCTTTAGAGACCCCAACAAAGTCAGCCAAACTTTTGTTGAATTGACGCCAACAGTAGACCAAGGTTCTGCCAAGACAATTTCTGATGCTAATTAACAAAGTAATCTAACAATTAATCATCATCTTTGAGAGAAATAACCCCGCAGGGGGCACCCCGTCATAACAGCCCGGCGACAGAATAGCCCCGACAAAACAGCCCCGTCAAAATAGCCCGGCGTCAAAATAGCTCAAGACAAAACAGCCCCGACAAAACCGCCCCGACAAAACGGCCCCGTCGAAACAGCCCGGCGTCAAAATAGCCCAGGACGGAAAAATCCCGTCAAAATGGCTCCGTCAAAATAGCCCCGACAAAACCGCCCGGCGACAAAATAGCCCAGGACAAAACAACCCGGCGACAAAATAGCCCGGCGACAAAATAGCCCCGACAAAACAGCCCCGTCAAAACAGCCCTGTCACCAGGGTCGGACTGGCTTAAAAAACCGGCCCGGGAAATTTTATTTAACTCCTAGTTTGATCAATTTAAACATAAGAAACACTAGAGTCTAAAATTTCTATTCACTATTAACTATTATAACAGCTTTTTCATCGTTTCACTAGTCGATGCTAAAACATCAATGATTTCATTGTTATTGATTCTTGGAAAAGAGTCTTTCTCACAAGACATCAGCATGAATGATCTTGATGAAAACGACCTCTCACAAGCAACTTGTGATGAGGATAATGTCAACACAAATTTGTAAGCCAGATACAAATTTGAATAAGCAAAACTATGCAAATTAAACTTCTGGAGAACAATAATAATAACAAACAATACTCAAAACGGTCAAGGCATTCAAGCCACTAATTTCGAATTAAATTTTGATTCAGTTTCACAACATTTTTTAAAAATACTTTGACATGGAGTTATCGTGGGGCTATAATGACGGGGCTATTTTTTCGCCGGCTATTTTGTCGCCGGGTTGTTTTGTCCTGGGCTATTTTGTCGCCGGGCTATTTTGTCGGGGCTATTTTGACGGGGCCATTTTGACGGGGCTATTTTGTCTTGGGCTATTTTGACGCCGGGCTGTTTCGACGGGGCTGTTTTGCCGGGGCGGTTTTGTCGGGGCTGTTTTGTCTTGAGCTATTTTGACGCCGGGCTATTTTGACGGGGCTGTTTTGTCGGGGCTATTCTGTCGCCGGGCTGTTATGACGGGTCAGCCCCGCAGGTTCTTAAAAATGTGCGTCACTCAGAAAAGATAATAATAACAATAATAATAATAATAATACATGCTGTGTAATATTAACATTCCATTGAACATGTTTATTTAGGAATTGATACTTTGATTAACGTGTTTCTAAATTAATCTTAATTGCGATTGTGATTAGCAAGGCAATTGTTACTTATTTAATGTATATCATCATTATTATTTCTAATTAGATTTTATTAAACAAAATCACATTGTATAGTATTTAATAAATGCAGTTACAAACTGACGTAATTGAACACTTAAATAATGGGAACTTTAGTTTCAGAGATGTTTAACGAGTTTATAATTTGTTTCAGTGACTATAAAATGACATTCTTAATACTTTTATAAAATCATCATTACATAGTTGTTATTGAATCCTGAACTATATAACGAACCAGATTTAAATATTTTTTATTTGAAAAATACAAATTTGAAGCGATGAATAAAAGGTAATATATTTAATTTGTTCGCCAGAGTTTTAAAATTTGTGCTTCGTTCATCAGTTTGAAAGTTATTTTAAAATTGGTGGGGCTACGTATTTGTAGCATTATTTGTAAGATTGATTGATTGATTGATTGGTTTTGTTGGGTAGTCGTGGCCTCAATTGGAAGGGGGGGGGAGGGGGGCAACGGCCCCTTCTGCCTTTAGACCAGATCGTTTTGCTAGGGACTGCTCCCCCTTGAATGTTGGCCAGAAGCAAAAAAAAGCAATAAAAGATCATCTTCTCAAGCAGTGCAAGTATCATGAATTTTCAAATAAAATGATTACACATTAAGTCTACCCGCTTTACAAACAATACCAGACTGGTGAACAAACAATACATTTTAAAACACTGGCGATAAAATTAAATTTACTAGTTTTATTTATTAAATCAAATTTGTTTTTTTTTATTTATATATGTTTTCAACGAATTTAGTGCGAAAATGTTGAACGAAATAAAGAATTGGATCTTATAACGTATCTTCGTTATATAGTCCAGCATCCGTTGTTATTGAAACACCTTCAATTATGTACCAACATTCCACAATAAGATGCTCTCAACACAGAAGAAGCGATGACGAGTGTTTCTGTATATCAGTATGTTATAAAGACATTAACAAAGTAATTTAACAATCAATTATCAATTTTGAGGGAAACAACCCCGCAAGGTTATCAAAAACGTGTACTGGCCAAATTGCAGGGCAATTGATAAATTTCCATTGAGCATGTTTTTTGCTAAGAAATTGATAATTTGACAAAGGTGTTTCTAAATTGATAATGTTATCAATAACAATATTATAAAAAAAACAAAACAATAATAATAATAATAATAATAATAATAATAATAATAATAATAATAATAATAAATTAAAGAAGTAATTTATTAATTATAATTCATTAATTATCATTTTTTGAGGGATATAACTCCGCAGGGTTACCCGGAATGTTTATAACTCACGATAGATTCACGGTATGTAATATTAACATTCCATTGAGCATGTTTGTTGGGGAATTGATACTTTGATGAAGGTGTTTCTAAATTGATAATGTTATCAGTAACAATATTAACAAAAACAAAACATTGATGATAATAATAATAATAATGATAATAATAGTAATAACAGCAATATCAACTATCAATTTTAACAATAATAAAACAATATTATAATAAACAAATATTAATATTTAATAATAGTGTTATTAAAAATAATTAAGATAATTAATTATTATAATATTGTTATAATAACGGTATTAATAATATTAACAAATAATGACAATAACAACATTTAGCAACCGTGGTTTTAATCGATCTGATAGTCGGTAATTTATGACCCGCGAAGGGTTGTACAAAATGTTATACAATGCATCGAGTACTTCCAATCCCATTATTATCCCATTGAGCTTCTTTATTGCGAAATCGAAGCACTAGCGAAGGTGTTTTAAAGTAACTAAAGTGGAAAATTGGGAATGTTCTCATCACATGAGCCTAACAGGTCTGCAGGAAACATTAAACTTTGTATTTAACCGATTATTTGATAAATAAAAGTCGGATAAATACAAATATACAATCCCTAATTTAAGAATCATTTCCGGCAATTTACCCGATAAGAGTTACCATTTTTAGGTATATATGAATTTGAAACCTTTACTTAAAATTTATGTCATCATTATCATCAGTAACTGTTACATCCTATTTATTCTCATTCAATTTTAACAATATCCTTAATAAATAATAATAATTTTGCGTGTATGTAATAAGTTCAATTACGCCAGTTTGTAACTGCATTTATTACATACAATGTGATTTTGTTTCATAAAATCTAATTAAAAATAATAATGATGATATACAACAAATCATTAACAATTACCTTAAAAATCACAATCCCAATTGATAAAAACTTGTCAACCATCTTATTTTCTATATATCTTAACAATAACAAGAAATTAAATAGTAATTGTTGAAAATAGTAATAATGACAAAATTTCATAAAATCCCACAAACAAGTGCTTTCTCTTCTTGAAGAATGAAAAAGATTTTTACATAAATAATGATGCAACAACTAACAATGTTATTGACGAGAATTATAAAATTTTAAAAAAATGTCAAAACATTAACAATGGACACAAATTTATCACGGTACTTGATCTTGTAATTGTTAAATTACTACTTACTCAGTCGAAGATGTTTTCAAAAACTGTCCTTCATGCCCCCCACTGTTTTGCCTCCGGTACATCCCTGGGTCTGTTGTGATGATAATATTAATGTAAATAATAATAATGATAATCGTGAAAATAACAATAACAATGATGATGATTAATTAATATTTATTAACATCTATGCATTGTTAGATCATTAGGTTTCTAAATGATATGCATAATTTAATAATTAAGCATGTTACATAATTTAATCAGCCCAATAAACAATTCAGAAACAATTCAGAGAGTTTCATAACTTTTTAATAATTACTCAAGGTTCTCCAAATTTTATGCAATGCGATGGTGTTTTCAAATACAAAAACTAAATCATAATTAGTAACATCATAAGGAACATTAATAATAATAATAACAATAATAATAATAATAATATAATAATAATAATAATAATAATAATAATAATAATAATAATAAGAATAATAATAATAATAAGAATAATAATAAGATAATAATAATAAGAATAATAATAATAATAATATAATAATAATATAATAATAATAATAAATAATAATAATAATAATAATAATAATAATAATAATAATAATAATAATAATAATAATAATAATAATAATAATAATAATATAATAATAATAATAATAATAATAATAATAATATTGCATGGCTTTTTGGATTGCATTTACCATTATAACTTTATGACATTAGTTTTTTACTATAAAAATAAATAAGAATAAACTGAATTATTAACATTATTACAAATTATTAAGTTAATTTTAAATTATTTAAACATTTAAATTGTCAACTACCAAGTAGTCTTTAGGACTTTCAAAGAATATCAAAATTGGTTAAAATGTTGCGATGTAAGAATGTAACGCAATGATTATGATAATTATTGTTAATATTGCTATTTTGCTAGTATTTTTTATTAATATTTTTGTTAGCGTTTCGTTTTTTATTATTGTTATTACGGTTAACATTATTATTATAGATACACCTTCATCAGAGTATCAATTTCATAATGAATTCTTAATGAACTCAATGAAATGTTATTAGCTCTTTTTAGCTTGAGCGTGATACTTTCTTGATAACCCTGAGAGGGTTATTTGCCTCTAAAAAAATGGTTGGTAATAAATTTCGTTTTGTTAATTACATTGTAATGTATTGATGTTGAATGAAGGATTGATTGTGATTTACATTTTTCGAAAAAAATTAATCATTATTAATATTACCAATAGTTTAGTATTATTATTATGCTTTATTTCTACTCGGCATAGATAGTAGTAGTGTTATTATTAATATCGCAAATATATCCTATTGACAACATTGTCAACATCATCAACAATATATCATCACTACATTCTCACCATATCCATCATTATCCATTCCAATATTTTTTTCAATCTTCGAAAAGGGAACGCTATTATTTGCGGTAAGCTATTGATTATAATATTTAGAATTATTTATAAATATTACTATTATCAATAATTATTATTATTATTATTATAAATATTACTATTAACAATAATTATTATTACCTTTAATATTGCTTTAGAATCACCTTCGTTGATACGTCGTCGTCCCAATAAACATTAGCAACGAGTTGCGATGTGGCTTTTGTCCATGAATCATGTCTTATCCATATTTTTACACCCCATCATGGGTTGTATGCCTGAAATAAGATGGTTGATTTGTTATATTTTGGATTGTTAATATTGATGAATGACCCCTCGCCAACAACTAAAAACGAAAAACATCTCGAAGGAGTAATTTAGACACATTGACAATAAATGTCAATAATACAATTGTAGGTACAACAAATATACAACCTACGACATACACAACATATATACAATCATTATCGTTATTTCGTCTACCACAAGATTTAAATATTTTTTATTTGAAAGATACAAATTTGAAGCGATGAATAAAAGTTAATAAATTTAATTTGTTAAAATGATTACACATTAACTCTACCCGCTTTACAAATACTACTGGTGAACAAACAATAAATTTTAAAACACTGGCGATAAAATTAAATTTACTAGTTTTATCTATTAAATCAATTTTGTTTTGTTTTTTCTTTCTATGTGTTGTCAACAAATTTAGTGCGAAAATGTTGAACGAAATAAAGAATTGGATCTTATAACGTATCTTCGTTATATAGTCCAGCATCCGTTGTTATTGAAACACCTTCATTTATGTACCAATTCAACAATAAGATTGTTGAGCTTTCTCAACACAGAAGAAGTGTGTTACCTTTTCTGTAAATTTTTGGCTTCCCTTAAATGGCTACAGCCTGAATCTATCAAAAATAAGTTAATTAGTAAAACTTGATAAATGCAGTTGCTGATGATGACGATTGCGACGTTTGTTGGTATGGATTGATGTTGAAGGTGGTTTTAGTACTATTTCAATAATTATAATTATGATTATGATGATGATAGTAGTGAGGACGCTGGTAACAACATATAAATAAATTAGAAATTAATAATAATAATAATAATAATAATAATAATATAATAATAATAATAATAATAATAATATAATAATAATAATAATAATAATAATAATAATAATAATAATAATAATAATAATATAATAATAATAATAATAATAATAATAATATAATAATAATAATAATAATAATAATAATAATAATAATAATAATAAATAATAATAATAATAATAATAATAATAATAATAATAATAATAATAATAATAATAATAATGTTATTGTTGCATATTAATATATTTAAATTTAAATAAAAACAGTTACTTCATAAAAGAATCAACTTCATAGGATGGGTTTACATTGTTAAAACTATTTTTATCAATGGCAAGGATAATGAGGTCTATGATAAGAATATGTTAAAGTCAAAGTCGTTTAGTAGAGCATTAAAACAAGAAATTGAATCATTACTAGAATTGAATTTTTGTTTTATTGAAACCACCTTTGTAAGTGTAACGATTTCACAATAAACATGCCCAAAGAAACAAGGTGTCTCATCACCAAATTATTATGTTAATAATGTTAATTTTTGTATCCCTTCTTGGGTTATTTGCCTGAAATAATTTTATTGATTAGTAATGGTTAGATAGTTATTACTATTAATGTTATTATTACTATAATTAGTTATTAATAATACTGTTTATCTTTACAGTGTTAAGAATTAATTAGTGGTTGGCTGATTATAAATTGAACTGATTATAAAGTGCAATAATGCTCTGAGCACTAGAACCTGCACACTTACCTGGCTCAATTACTAAGGTTATTTTTGTCTACAACGCTGCTGGGTACAATAGAAAAAGCATTTTGAAATTTGAGAAAGTTTATAGTTGACATTAATTATTATTAATTATGTGCAAATTTGGAGTAAAATATGATTTCAAACAGAAAGAAATCTAAAAATATTATTATGATTATTGTTATTAATAAGCTGTAAAGCATTTAAATTAAATACAAACAATAATTATATCGCAGAGCTTTTTATTTTACTGCAAATAATTTCTTTTAAATGCTAGTTCAGTAGACCTCGAAGGTGTTTTTTTAAGTAATACAAATATAAAATGACATCATCATTATCATCATCACAATTGCCGTCATCATAACCATCCATTCCAATTTTTTGTCAATCAGTAAAAAAGGGAACGCTATTATTTCGGGAAAGATATTGATTATAATATTTATAATTTTTATTAATATTACTATTATTAATAATTATCATTTACTTTCATATTATTACCTTTAATATTAATATTGCTTTAAAATCACCTTCGTTAATGCCTCGTCATTCCAATAAACACTAACAACGAATTAGGATGTGGCTTTGGTCCATACGCCTCGTCCATATTTTTTACACCCCATCGTGGGTTGAATGCCTGAAATAAGATGGTTGATTTTTCAATTTTGGATTGTTAATGTTGCTGAATGATTGATCGCGTCGTCGAGGAATGCTTTGTATCAATAACTATTAATAAGATGATAGTTATGGCTGTTTCTATTACCATTACTAATTACATTAATAATAAAAATTTATATTAATTTAAATTATTTATTACTAAACACATATTGTTATTTATTCTATTTGAAAACACCTTTGATTGGTAATTCAATCTCACAATATACTCGATCTGAGACAATTTTGTTTAAATCTTACTGTTTGCTATTTTTTTAAGACTTCTCAGAGAAACAGGATGGAGTTTGCTCTTTTCGGGTTGCAACAGCAACCGTCTAGTAATAAAATGGAAGTCAATAAACTATCGTTCTTGGAGGTGCTTTGGGTGATCGTTATGGTGCGCTGCCAGGACATTTGATATGTAATTGATTAATAATTGTACTAATGGTTGTAATAATTATATCGATAAAAGATGACAGGATGATTGACTAGAAGAATATTTAGCCGATAAATATGACTGTCAGAAAGGGATTGGTTTCAGAGATGTTTAACCAGTTTATAATTTGTTAAAATGAAGATAAAATGTCATTCTTAACATCTTTATAAAATAAAAATTATATTAATTTATTCCCTATTTGAATAATTAAACAAATAAATAGTTAGGGCGTTTTCAATGTATGATTTTTAAAACTCCAGTTGAAACACTTATGTCAAGGTAAAAATGGACCACCAAATAAATAGAATGAAGTCTTTTTCATTATAGCACTTTTTAACGAGATAATCTTTGGAACTGTTAAAGAACTAATAAACAGTCAAAGTAGCAAAAAATTCAACTGAATTATTATATAATTACGTTATTAAAGATATTCATTTACTATTCGAAAAGTTTTTTATAATTGTCCAACAAGTAAGTCCATGCCATTTCCAAAGATTGTCACGGATAAATAATTGAATTTTTCGCATTCTCTAAGTAGCTTTGCGACATTACAAATTATGATTATTAATTAACAAAAAGTATTAAATACCGTTGCCGTGGACGATAATTAATCAAACTATAATTAATTAAATAACTACAGGTCATCAATTTAAACTAAGATCAAATTTCTTCGCAATAGATAACACCAAATATTTTTTCACAAATCGATTAATTAATACCTAGAACAATCTACCTAATAGCATTGTCTAAGTTAGCACCTACAGTCACTTCATCTCCCTCCTTAATGAAAATGACTTGTTACCTTTCCTCATTGTTACTGATTGAACCTCCCGTTTATAATATTATAATATTATTATCATTCCTATTCTCTTTTGCTGTTTGATAGTGGGCAGATAAGAGGTTTCGATCCTCTATCCACTTAATAAAATCCACTAAAATAAAATTTAAAATACTAATAATTATTATAATAACAGTTATACCAGTAACAATGATCATAATACAAAATTTTTAATAAAAAATCTCATTTCCGTCGAAGGGTCATCAAATTACTGTGATGTTTTTATGGCTTGCTGTTATTATTATTATTATTATTATTATTATTATTATATTATTATTATTATTATTTATTATTATTATTATTATTATTATTATTATTATTATTATATATTATTATTATTATTTAGTTGTAATTATTTCCATATCTTAACACCATTAATTAATTTACTAGTTAGCACGCTTTCATTTTTATTATATCTAGTAGAAACACCTCTGCCAAGGTAACAATGGATCAAATAAATAGAAGGAACCCTGTATTTAAGCGGTAAAGTCCAAATCATCTCAGTTATGCAACGGACTATAATCAAATAAATAAATAAATAAATAAATTTAAGCGGTTGTGCGCCCGCATGGCCTAACGGTTAAGGCTGCTCCTCTCACTATGGCAGCACGGGGTTCAAACATATTCTTTGGAAGTCGTAAGGACTAGGTAAATGACAATTTTCGAGTACTAAAAACTCTCCGTCCTAATCATCTAGCTATGCAACGGACGTTAAAAAGTTTTAAATCTTAAATTGAAGGTGAAGGAATTTGTCCTTAGTTTTTGTGACTCCTTTGAAGCTCAAAAACAAATGTAAACGCCACCATCATTGTCATCATCAGCAGCAGCAACAACAACGTGATGATCTTCATTGTTTGTAGGAATCGACCGGGGAATTTTTTACACTTGATTTACAGTCAGTATTCCGAAGAAGTAAGTAACAAGTAACAAGTCTTGAAAGTCGTTGAATTTATGGACCCATGGAAGGTCAATGGTTTAAAAAAAAATTAAACAAGCTGGTTTCTTAAACATGTTACGAAGCACTTACTTTCAATTTAAGTTGCATGAGGTATATTTTACTGTAATGAGACGGACTATTTTCAAATTTTTAATAATTATAATTTATTTAAATATAAATTAAAATAACTTACTAATATTTATATATTGATTCAATCAATAAAATATTTTATCTTTTTCTCCTCGAGCAAATAATTCTAAAATTATAAAAAAATGTATTTAAAAATGGTTTTTAATATTATCATTAAGAAATCTAATAGCTCGCTTATGTTGTTAAGTTCGATAAGCTATGTTAAATTCCAACTCTGAATCAAACTCTTTCTTGCAAACAAGGCTACAGGAACTCAGGAAATGATCAAAAGAAACAATTAGAGGAAAATTTCGCGGATTCACCCTTGATTTGCAGACAGTATTCTGAATATGTTATCTCAGGTAGGAAGGCTGAAATCGCGATGAGCAAGCTAAACTTCCAAAACCCCCTAATCCCGAATATTATAAATTTAAATAAACCAAAAATAAAAATAAAATTTTAAATGTGTACGACGTACCTTAGATATATACATATATATTATATATATAAATAGATAGATAGATATAAAAGAACTTAAAATCAAACATGTCTTTAAAAATGCTGTCTCCAAGAAAATATTTATTTTAATCAATACCATAACATTCGGAATGTGACCATAGAAGCCATTGAAGCTGGCATGATCGATATTCAAAATTAAAGGTTGTTGCAAATCCATTGTTTGCTTCGTTCGTCTGCAAATCGATGTTTCCTTTCTAATCACCTTTTAATGTGATTTTAACGTGCATTATGTATTATAAGACCATTAAGGTTTATTCCGTCCTTGTCAAGGGGAGTGCTAACGTCTCTCCTATATAACACTTTGAAGATATTTGTTATAAAACTCTGAAACTATTGAGGAGTTATTTCGAAATTTCAGTCCATAAAAACACTTTAATATTTAAAAATGGTTTTGAGATTATTAACAGCTTTATTCATTTACAACTTCGTGAATATTTCAAAATCCAATTTCAAAAGCACATTTCAGATGACACTCGACTGTTACGGCAAACCAGGTTGTGCTTTGGACCTTCCATCTTCAGTTGAAACAGGAGTAAAAACCAAAAGCTGGTGTGCAATGACTTGCAAGATTCAGATGAATTGCACGAGCTTCAACTACTTTGAAAATAATAAAACATGTCAGTTGTTTCGCTTCCTTCCCTTCAAGATCATGTCCTATCCTAAATGTTACAACTACTATGTGAGTTTTAGTTTGATTTGCAGATTTTGACAAATTAGTACTTTTGAAAGGTTATTACAAAAATAAATAAATGAAATAAACTGAAAAGAGTTACATTGTTACATTGAAGTCTTCTTTCTAGATGCCTTCAAGGATCGTCTTGCCAAGTAAATTAGTTTTGCAGTAAATTATTAAGAAGAAAAAAGAATAATAAACTACGCATTTACTTTAAAGAATATTTTTACTAAATTAAATAAATTATTAATTTTTGAATTTCAGCAAATGGAAATCTTGCCTTAAAAAGACAAACATGTCAGAGTTCAACAAATGCAGTTCCTATGGGCATCCTCTGGTCATGGCTGGCAGTGGATGGTTTGCATGGAGTTGCTGTTGGGATGGCACAATGTGCTCATACTAAGGATCCTGCCAGAGGAGAGAACTGGTTCATGGTGGATTTGAGGCAAACCGTTGCCGTCAGTCTCGTCCGAGTTTTGACGTTTGGTTCAAATTGTAGGTTTTTAGATGTGGTTCTTCATTCGATTAACTAAGATTATTTAGATCAAATTGGTCTAACTGTACATATACTGTAAAAAATGTATTTGTAAAAGATTTAGCATTTATTTTCAAAATACAAAAATTCACATTTGAAGCTGTGGAACTCCGGAGATACTTCAACCTGATCATTGGTCTCACCAATGATTCTTGGCTCGTAAAGAGACCAGTAAGAAACACCTATCCTTTGTGTGGAATCTACCCTAAAACACCGAATGCTAGTTTCTGGATTGAAGTCAATTGTTCTACCAAAGGAGCACAACCAGTGAGATACGTCATTGTCCAGCAAACTGCACTCATCGCAGTTGCGCAATTGAGTGTGTGTGAAGTGCAGGTCTTTTAAAGATTTTGAAAGTTGAAGATTGAAGTTGAATCGTTTTCTTGGAATTTCGAAACTGGCATTTTTGTGAATCGGTTGTGAGACACAAAAATCTCGGAAAATTTATTTCCTGAAATCTTTTAAAGTAATTCTCAGTTTTGTTACAAGCTTTAGTTAAGATGTATTTCTTTCAATAAAATTCATTCACCATATATTCTGTTGTTATAATCTTTCTAATCATAATAGCTTAATACTGTAGCAGTCGATATAAGGTGTGATCTCCGCATGCCAATGTGCCAGTAATATTCTCGAGCCTTAACTTAAAATAACTCAGTTTATAGTACTAAATTCGATAAACAAAACATACGGTTAGATTTGTCTTCTTTTGCTGTTTATATTGGTAAGTTTATTTCTAAATTTTGTTCATTGGTTCAATTCTGAACTTGGACCCAATACTGACTACGAACCAATCCTAATCATACAAAATGTTTCGCAAACCTGTAAAAAGCGAGGAGTCTGCTATGGACAGTGATGAGTTTGCTGAAAAAGTGAAAGCAAAATTAATGCCCAGTATCGAAAGAATGATGAGGGAAATCATTAAACAGGAAGTTGCAAATCTGGTTTCCGAGGCTGTCAGAATTGAACTGAGGTCTATGACAGAAGGATTGAACAAGATAGTTGAAGAAAACCGAAACGCAGCAAAAAAAGCACTTTGTGAAACAAACGACAACTCACAAATCTTTATCAACGAACATCTCACAAAGATATTCACAAAGGGAAGGAACCTGCTTAGGGAGAACAAATTGCCGCAATCTGGACATGGAACGGCTTAGTGCATCTCAAAAGAACTGAATCTTCGACGCCCGTTTGGATACATAATCTGGAGGGGATGGAGAAACTGACTGCATCTTAAAATAGATCAACCTACAAGAATAACATCAAAGAATAGCATCGACATGTTATCGATAACATCTTCACGAACGTATTCGACAGAAACAGTTTTTCAAAAATTATTGTAGACGACATTTCGGATTATCTTCCCATGTACTTCTGGTTCAGTGCCGGTGTTCTTAATTATAGCAGAGTACTGTCTTCACCCATTAGAATGCATACGGAGGAAGGCGTTGCTAGATTTAATGAAAGGATTGAGGGAATGGAGACAACGATATTCAAGAACGATTGTTTATTGACTTCCATTTCATTACTAGACGGTTACTGCTGCAACCCGAGAAGAGCAAACTCCATCCTGTTTCTTTGAGAAGTCTTAAAAAAATAACGAACAATAAGATTTAAACAAAATTTTCTCAGATCGAGTACATTGTGAAATTGAATTGTCAATCAATTTTTTTCAAATACAACAAATAATGATATGTTTAATAATAAATAATTTTAAATAATGTAAATTTTTATTATTAATGTAAATAGTAATGGTAATAGCAAAAACCATAACAATCCAAAATTTAACAAACAACTATCTTATTTTAGGCATACAACCCACAATGGGGTGTAAAAAATATGGGTAAGTCATGGATGAAAACGACATCATAATTCGTCGTTAGTGTTTATTGTGAAGACGACGCAACAACAAAGGTGATTTTAAAGCAATATTAATATTAAAGGTAATAATATTAAATTAAATGATAATTATTAATAATAGTAATATTAATAAAAAATTTTAAATATTATAATCAATATCTTCCCCCTAATGCTAGCGTCCACTTTTTTGCTTATTGACAAAAAATTGCAATGAATGATGATGATTATGGTGACGACAATTGTGATAATGATAATGATGATGTGTTGTTGATGATATTGACAACGTTTTCAACAGGATGTATTTGCGATATTAATAATAATACAACTACTATCAATGTTATTAACATAAATAATTTTTATCAACAAACACCAATGTCTTATTTATTTTTGCTAATTAATTCATCTCCGAGCAGAAATAAACCCATAGTTAATGTAATTGAAGAAGCTTAATAATAATAATAATAATAAAATAGTGGTAATATTAATAATGATTAAGTTTTATGGAAAAATGTAAATCACAATCAATCCTTCATTCAATCATTCATTCAATATCAATATATTATAATGTAATTAACAAAATAAAATTTATTACCAACCATTTTTTTAGAGGCAAGTAACCCTCGCAGGGTTATCAAAAAAGTATCACATTAAACCAGATAACAGCGTCATAGCGTTTCATTGAGAATGAATTCATTATGAAATTGATAATCTGATGAAGGTGTTTCTGTAATAATAATAACGTTAACAAAAATAACAATAATAAAAAAACAAAACAATAATAAAAATATTAATAAAAAATACTAACAAAATAGCAATATTAGCAATTATTATCATAATCATTGCGTAATCATTAAGGATGACAAAGAAGAATATTAATTTACAATGTAAGATGTAAAGAAATAATAATAATAATAATAATAATAATAATAATAATAAGTAAAAACATTAGGTTTAATTAATAATAATAATAAAATGCGCATTAATAACAATAAAAATAAAGATTATTATGGTTATTAATTATCATAATTAAAAAAGCTTATTAAAATTAATATTAATTTATTATTTCGGAAGAATGTATATCGTAATCATTCCCTCAATCAATCACTCATTCAACACCAGTTTATTATAAAGACATCATCAAACTAATTTAACAATCAATTATCATTTTTGAGGCAAATAACCCCGTGGGGTTATCAAAAATGTGTACAGGTCAAAATTAAAAGGTGAAGTGATATTAACTTTCCATTGAGCATGTTTGTTGAGGAATTAATACTTTGACGAAGGTGTTTCTAAATTGATAATATTGTTATCAGTAACAATATTTAAAAAAAACTAAACAATGATGATAATAATAATATTAATAATTAAAAAAAATAATAATAGCAATAACAACAATATTAACGATAAAATAATAAAACAATATTATAATAAACAAATATTAATATTCAATAGTAGTATTATTAAAAATGATAATTTTTTTTAAATGGCTATAATAATAACGATATTAATAATAGTAACATGTAATGACAATAACAACAGTAGCAACCATGGTTCCAATCCATCTGATAATCGGTAATTTATTACCCGCAAAGGGTTTAAAAAAAATATATGTCCCGACCAATTCTCCTGTCATCCCATTATTATTATTCCATTGAGCTTCTTTATTGCCAAATCGAAGCACTAGCGAAGGTGTTTTTAAAGTAACGAAAGTGGAAAATTGGGCTGTTCTCATCACGTGAGCCTAGCAGGTCTGCAAGAAACATTTAACTTTGTATTTAACCGATTATTTGATAAATAAAAGTCGGATAAATACAAATATACAATCCATAATTTAAGAACCATTTCAGACAAATTACCCGATAAGGGTTACCATTTTTAGGTATATATGAATTTGAAACCTTTACTTAAAATTATGTCATCATCAGTAACTGCTACATTTAATAATTACTATACAATGTTATTTTGTTTAATACAATCTAATTAAAAATAATAATGATAATGCACAATGCATCAGTAACAGTTACCTTAATAATCCCAATCGCAGTTGATAAAAACTTGTCAACCATCTTTTTTCGGGCAGATAACCCTGGAAGGGTTATAAAAAAAAATGAGTAAACAGGAGATAACATCATAATTCATTGATAATGTTTATTGTGACAGTAATGCAATAAAGAAGGTAAAGTTGTAAAGTAATATCAGATAACTAACAATAATAAGAAATTAAATAATAATTGTTGAAAATATTAATAATAACCAAAATTCTTAAAATTCCACAAATTGAGTTCAGTTCTTGAAGATTGAAAAAAATATTTGTACATAATTGATGATGCAACAATTAAGAATGTTATTGACGAGAATAAGAAAATGTCTGCGATTTGATGCAAGGCAAGGTCGTACATGACCACTGCAGGTGTTTCCCGGAAACAGGTTCAATATTGAACGTGTGCTTTAAGTTCTACCGTCTCAGGTTCAACCAAATCATACAGGAGTGCGACAAAGAAGAGAAAACACTCATCCAATTTTTTCTGGCAGTTGTGCTCATTGGTTCCAGACCTAATCTGTCATTTCTAGACGAAATTGAGGTTTTGTACAGAAAGTTCAGAACAACGAAGAGCTCATCCAGAAATTACTGAATTTCAATTCTCATTCCAGTGGGAATTTGTTAATGCTTTTCCTTATTTTGCAGTTAATCAACTGGCTATGCATTTAACGGGAAAAAAGTGGAATAAAATAAAGTAGGTACAGACGCAAATAAAGGTAACTAAAGATCCTTAAATACAAATTATTCAAACCATGTGTGAAACAATCTATTCAAAACTTATTTTCAACAAATAAACACTTATATTAAGGCATTTAATTTGCAATGCTCTAAGAACTAGTTTCCAAGTTAAACTCCCGCTTATTACATACATTCTATATGACTTTGATAATTAAGATTAATAATAATTATTTATGTAATGGTAACTATAATTATTAATTATTAACAGTTACTGATGATGATGATGACATAAATTTTAAGTTAAAGTTTCAAGTTCTAACACACACGAAAATGGTAACTCTTATCGGGTAATTTGCCTTATATGTTGTTTAAATTATGGATTGTATATGTGTCTTTATTCAACTTTTATTTCTCAAATAATCTTTTAAATACAAAGTTAAATGCATCTAGCAGTCCTAGAATAAATGATAAAGAAGCTCAAGGGAATAATAATGGGATGGCTTTGTAGTACATATTTTTTATAACCTTTTGCGGGATATAAATTCCGAATGGTCGCCTCTGTTGTTAATGTTGTTATTTGTTATTAATATTATTATTATTAATATTATTATTATTAATATTAATATTATTATTATTATTATTATTATTATTAGTATTATTATTATTATTATTATTATTATTATTATTATTATTATTATTATTATTATTATTATTATTATTATTCTTATTATTATTATTATTATTATTATTATTAGTATTATTATTATTATTATTATTATTTATTATTATTATTATTATTATTTATTATTATTATTATTATTGTTATTATTATTATTATTATTATTCTTATTATTATTATTATTATTATATTATTATTATTATTATTATTATTATTATTGTTATTATTATTATTATATTATTATTATTATTATTACTATTAAAATATTGGATTGGAACCATGGTTCCTACTGTTGTTATTGTCATTATATGTTACTATTAGTAATATCGTTATTATTATAGCAATTTTAAAAAAAAATTATCATTTTTAATAATACTACTATTGAATATTAATATTTGTTTATTATAATATTGTTTTATTATTATTATAATTTATAGTTTATATCGTTAATATTGTTGTTATTGCTATTATTATTTTGTTTAATTATTATTATTATTAATATCATCATTGTTTGTTTGTTTTTTAATATTGTTATCAGTTTATCAATTTAGAAACACCTTCGTCAAAGTATCAGTTCCTCAACAAACATGCTCGATGGAAAGTTAAGATCAATTAACTCGCCTTGTCAATTTTGATCACATTTTTGATAACTCCGAGGGGTTATTTGCCTCAAAAATGATAACTGATTGTTAAAATTTATAGTTTATATTGTTAATATTATTAGTAAAGCATTACTTTTTATTACTATGATTTCTTAATGTTCGCCAGCATGGCCTTACTGTGAAGGCTGCGCCTCTCACGATGGCAGCGCGAATTCAAACCCCGCTACAGAAGCACCGTCCTAATCATCTAGCTACGCAACGGATGCTAATTAAACATGATTTTATTTATTTGACATTATTTCTTAATGTTCCAGCGCAACATAGAATTTTTGGTCCTTTGGCGAGTTGTGATTTAATCAAAATAAAAATAACACTCGTTAGGAGTCGTGTTCGTTATCCACGGAAATGTAATCTCTTTCTTCCAGTTTGAAAAGAATTGAATTTTATTCGAATTAATCTATTTAAATAGGAACCACCGTGACTTGATGAGAATCTGGTAAAGAAACACCCTCGATTTGCGGGCAATATTCTGAATAGGTAAGCAAGTATTGGCCGCATGGCCTAATGGTTAATCACGGTGGCAGGTCTGATTCGGACCCCGCTGGGGAAGCACCGTCCTAATCATCTAGCTATGCAACGGACGTTAAAAAATGTGAAATCTTAAATTGAAGGTGAAGGAATTTGTCCTTAGTTTTTGTGACTCCTTTGAAGCTCAAAAACAAATGTAAACGCCACCACCATCGTCATCATCATCATCAGCAGCAGCAACAACGACATGATGATCATCATTGTTTGTAGGAATCGACAGGGAACTTTTTACCCTTGATTTAAAGGCAGTATTCCGAAGAAGTAAGTAACAAGTAACAAGTCTTGAAAGTCGTTGAATTTATGGACCCATGGAGGGTCAATGGTTTAAATAAAAATAAAACAAGCAGGTTTCTTAAACATGTTGCGAAGTATTTGCTTTCAATTTAAGTTGCATGAGGCATATTTCAGTGTTATGAGACGGACTATTTTCAAATTTTTAATAATTATAATTTATTTAAATTTAAATTAAAATAACTTACTAATATTTATATATTGATTCACTTATTAAAATATTTTATCTGTTGCTCCTCAAGCGAATAATTCTAAAAATTATAAAAAAATATATTTGCAAAGAGTTATTGATATTATCATTAAAAAAATCTAATCTAAAGATCGCTTATGTTGTAAAGTCATTCGATAAGCTATGTTAAATTCCAACTCTGAATCAAACTCTTTCTTGCAAACAGGGCGACAGGAACTCAGAGAATGATGAAAAGAAACAATTGGAGGAAAATTTTGCAGAAACACCCTTGATTTGCAGGCAGTATTCTGAATATGTTATCTCAGTTAGGTAGGCTAAAGTCGCCATGAGCGAGCTTAACTTCCAAAACTCCCAGATCCCGTATATCATAAAATTTAACTTAATATCAAACATGTCGTTAAAAATGATGTCTCCAAGAGAATATTTATTTTAATCAATACCACAACATTCGGAATGTGACCATAGAAACCATTGAAGCTGGCATGATCGATATTCAAAATTAAAGGTTGTTGCAAATCCATTGTTTGCTTCGTTCGTCTGCAAATCGATGTTTCCTTTCTAATCACCTTTGATATACCCCTTTTAAGTTATCTGTTATAAAAGTCTGAAACTTCTCAGGAGTTATTTTGAAATTTCAGGCCTTAAAATCACTTTTATATTTCAAAATGGTTTTCAGATTATTAACAGTTTTACTCATTTACAACCTCGTGAATATTTCAGTATCCAATTTCAGAAACACATTTCAAATGACACTCGACTGTGACGGCAAACCAGGATGTGCTTTGGATTTTCCATCTTCGGTTAAAACAGGAATAAAAACCAAAATCTGGTGTGCAGTGATTTGCAAGACTCCGATGAACTGCACGAGCTTCAACTATTTTGAGAATACTAAAACATGTCAGTTGTTTCACTTCCTTCCCTTCAAGATCATGTCCTATCCTAAATGTTACAACTACTATGTGAGTTTTAATTTGATTTGCAGATTTTGACAAATTAGTACTTTTGAAAGGTTATTACAAAAATAAATAAATGAAATAAACTGAAAAGAGTTACATTGTTACATTGAAGTCTTCTTTCTAGATGCCTTCAAGGATCGTCTTGCCAAGTAAATTTTTTTGCAGTAAATTATTAAGAAGAAAAAAGAATAATAAACTACACATTTACTTTAAAGAATATTTTTACTAAATTAAATAAATTATTAATTTTTGAATTTCAGCAAATGGAAATCTTGCCTTAAAAAGACAAACATGTCAGAGTTCAACAAATGCAGTTCCTATGGGCATCCTCTGGTCATGGCTGGCAGTGGATGGTTTGCATGGAGTTGCTGTTGGGATGGCACAATGTGCTCATACTAAGGATCCTGCCAGAGGAGAGAACTGGTTCATGGTGGATTTGAGGCAAACCGTTGCCGTCAGTCTCGTCCGAGTTTTGACGTTTGGTTCAAATTGTAGGTTTTTAGATGTGGTTCTTCATTCGATTAACTAAGATTATTTAGATCAAATTGGTCTAACTGTACATATACTGTAAAAAATGTATTTGTAAAAGATTTAGCATTTATTTTCAAAATACAAAAATTCACATTTGAAGCTGTGGAACTCCGGAGATACTTCAACCTGATCATTGGTCTCACCAATGATTCTTGGCTCGTAAAGAGACCAGTAAGAAACACCTATCCTTTGTGTGGAATCTACCCTAAAACACCGAATGCTAGTTTCTGGATTGAAGTCAATTGTTCTACCAAAGGAGCACAACCAGTGAGATACGTCATTGTCCAGCAAACTGCACTCATCGCAGTTGCGCAATTGAGTGTGTGTGAAGTGCAGGTCTTTTAAAGATTTTGAAAGTTGAAGATTGAAGTTGAATCGTTTTCTTGGAATTTCGAAACTGGCATTTTTGTGAATCGGTTGTGAGACACAAAAATCTCGGAAAATTTATTTCCTGAAATCTTTTAAAGTAATTCTCAGTTTTGTTACAAGGTTTAGTTAAGATGTATTTCTTTCAATAAAATTCATTCACCATATATTCTGTTGTTATAATCTTTCTAATCATAATAGCTTAACACTGTAGCAGTCGATATAAGGTGATCTCCGCATGCAATGTGCCAGTAATATTCTCGAGCCTTAACTTAAAATAATTCTGTTTATAGTACTAAATTCGATAAACAAAACATACGGTTAGATTTGTCCTCTTTTGCTGTTTATATTGGTGAGTTTATTTCTAAATTTTGTTCTTTGGTTCAATTCTGAACTTGGACCCAATACTGACTACGAACCAATCCTAATCATACAAAATGTTTCGCAAACCTGTAAAAAGCGAGGAGTCTGCTATGGACAGTGATGAGTTTGCTGAAAAAGTGAAAGCAAAATTAATGCCCAGTATCGAAAGAATGATGAGGGAAATCATTAAACAGGAAGTTGCAAATCTGGTTTCCGAGGCTGTCAGAATTGAACTGAGGTCTATGACAGAAGGATTGAACAAGATAGTTGAAGAAAACCGAAACGCAGCAAAAAAAGCACTTTGTGAAACAAGCGGCAACTCACAAATCTTTATCAACGAACATCTCACAAAGATATTCACAAAGGGAAGGAACCTGCTTAGGGAGAACAAATTGCCGCAATCTGGACATGGAACGGCTTAGTGCATCTCAAAAGAACTGAATCTTCGACGCCCGTTTGGATACATAATCTGGAGGGGATGGAGAAACTGACTGCATCTTAAAATAGATCAACCTACAAGAATAACATCAAAGAATAGCATCGACATGTTATCGATAAATCTTCACGAACGTATTCGACAGAAACAGTTTTTCAAAAATTATTGTAGACGACATTTCGGATTATCTTCCCATGTACTTCTGGTTCAGTGCCGGTGTTCTTAATTATAGCAGAGTACTGTCTTCACCCATTAGAATGCATACGGAGGAAGGCGTTGCTAGATTTAATGAAAGGATTGAGGGAATGGAGACAACGATATTCAAGAACGATTGTTTATTGACTTCCATTTCATTACTAGACGGTTACTGCTGCAACCCGAGAAGAGCAAACTCCATCCTGTTTCTTTGAGAAGTCTTAAAAAAATAACGAACAATAAGATTTAAACAAAATTTTCTCAGATCGAGTACATTGTGAAATTGAATTGTCAATCAATTTTTTTCAAATACAACAAATAATGATATGTTTAATAATAAATAATTTTAAATAATGTAAATTTTTATTATTAATGTAAATAGTAATGGTAATAGCAAAAACCATAACAATCCAAAATTTAACAAACAACTATCTTATTTTAGGCATACAACCCACAATGGGGTGTAAAAAATATGGGTAAGTCATGGATAAAAACGACATCATAATTCGTCGTTAGTGTTTATTGTGAAGACGACGCAACAACAAAGGTGATTTTAAAGCAATATTAATATTAAAGGTAATAATATTAAATTAAATGATAATTATTAATAATAGTAATATTAATAAAAAATTTTAAATATTATAATCAATATCTTCCCCCTAATGCTAGCGTCCACTTTTTTGCTTATTGACAAAAAATGCAATGAATGATGATGATTATGGTGACGACAATTGTGATAATGATAATGATGATGTGTTGTTGATGATATTGACAACGTTTTCAACAGGATGTATTTGCGATATTAATAATAATACAACTACTATCAATGTTATTAACATAAATAATTTTTATCAACAAACACCAATGCCTCATTTATTTTTGCTAATTAATTCATATCCGAGCAGAAATAAACCCATAGTTATTTTAATTGAAGAAGCTTAATAATAATAACAATAAAATAGTGGTAATATTAATAATGATTAAGTTTTATGGAAAAATATAAATCACAATCAATCCTTCATTCAATATCAATATATTACAATGTAATTAACAAAATAAAATTTACTACCATCCATTTTTTTAGAGGCAAGTAACCTTCGGAGGTTTATCAAAAAAGTATCACATTAAACCAGATAACAGCGTCATAACGTTTCATTGAGAATGAATTCATTATGAAATTGATACTCTGATGAAGGTGTTTCTGTAATAATAATAATGTTAACAAAAATAACAATAATAAAAAACAAAACAATAATAAAAATATTAATAAAAATGTGTTCGTTATCCATGGAAAAAATATTCTCTTTCTTCCAGTTTGAAAAGCATTGAATTTTATTCGAATTAGTCTATTTAATAGGAAACGGCGTGACTGAGAATCTGGTAAATAAACACCCTCGATTTGCGGGGAAAATTCTGAATAGGTAAGCAAGTATTGCCCGCATGGCCTAATGGTAAAGGCTACGTCTCTCACGCAGCGCGGATTCGAACCCGCTTAGGGAGCACCGTCCTAATCATCTAACTATGCAACGGACGTTAAAAAACATTTTAAATTAATGTTTATGTATTAATGTTTTTATATTGATTCACCTAATAAAATATTTTATCATTTGCTCCTTGAACAAATAATTCTAAAATTTAAAAAAAATATATTTAAAATTGGTTTTTAATATTATCATTACGAAATCTAATAGCTCGCTTATGTTGTAAAGTCATTCGATAAGCTGTGTTAAATTCCAACTCCAAACCAAAATCTTTCTTGCAAACAGGGCGACAGGAACTCAGGGAATGATCAGAAGAAACAATTGGAGGAAAAACATTCTCGATTTGCAGGCAGTATTCTGAATAAGTTAGCACAGTTAAAGAAGATAAAGTCGCGATGAGCAACTGAACTACTGAGCGAGTAAATATGATGAAAAGCTAAACTTTCAAATATTCTGGATCCTGGAATGGTATATTACAAATTTAAACAAACTAAAATTAAAATAAAATTTTAGCTATGCACGATCTACGACGTTATGTATTTATATAAAAGAACTTAATACAAAACATGTTGTTAAAAATGCTGTCTCCGAGAGAAAATTTATTTTAATCAATACCATAACATTAAGAATGTGGACGTCCATAGAAACCATTGTTTGCATCGTTTGTTTCCACATCGACGTTTCCTTTGTTAACACCTTCCATACACCCCTTCTAAGATATTTCTTATAAAAGTCTGAAACAATGGAGGAATTAATTTAAAATTTCAGGCCTTAAAAACACTTTTATATTTAATTTCGCAGAAGCACCCTCGATTTGCAGGTAGTATTGCAAATAAGTTAGCACAGGTAAAGTCGCGATGAGCAACTGAACTACTGAGCGAGTAAATATGATGTAAAGCTAAACTTTCAAAAATCCTGGATCTCGTATATTATGATACAAATTTGAATAAACTAAAAATAAAAATAAAATTTTAACTATGTACGACCTATGACGTACCTTAGCGATATTTATTTATATAAAAGAAGCTAATATCAAACATATTGTTAAAAATACTGCCTTCGAGAGAAAATTTATTTTAATCAATAAGAATGTGGCCATCCATAGAAACCATTGTTTGCATCGTTCGTCTCCATATCGACGTTTCCTTTGTTAACACCTTCCATACCCCTTCTAAGATAATTGTTATAAAAGTCTGAAACAATGCAGGAATTAATTTATAATTACAGGCCTTGAAAACACTTTTTTATTTAAAAATGGTTTTCAGATTATTAGCAGTTTTACTCATTTACAACCTCGTGAATATTTCAGAATCCAATTTCAGAAGCACATTTCAAATGACACTCGACTGTGACGGCAACCCAGGATGTGCTTTGGATTTTCCATCTTCAGTTAAAACAGGAATAAAAACCAAAATCTGGTGTGCAGTGATTTGCAAGACTCAGATGAACTGCACGAGCTTCAACTATTTTGAGAATAATAAAACATGTCAGTTGTTTCACTTTCTTCCCTTCAAGATCATGTCCTATCCTGAATGTTACAATTACTATGTGAGTTTTAGTTTGATTTGTAGATTTTGACAAATTGGTATTTTTGAAAGGTTTTAACAAAAATAAATAAATGAAATAAACTGAAAAGAGTTACATTGAAGTATTCTTTCTAGATGCCTTCAAGGATCGTCTTGCCAAGTAAATTAGTTTTGCAGTAAATTATTTACTTATTAAGAAGAAAAGATATTACTAAAATATGCATTTATTTTAAAGAATATTTTTACTAAATTAAATAAATTATTAATATCGAATTTCAGCAAATGGAAATCTTGCCTTAAAAAGACAAACATGTCAGAGTTCAACAAATGAATATTATATGAGAAACCACTCGTCATGGCTGGCAGTGGATGGTTTGCATGGAACTACTGTTTACAGAGCACAATGTGCTCATACTAAGGATCCTGCCGGAGGAGAGAACTGGTTCATGGTGGATTTGAGGCAAACTGTTGGCGTCAGTCTCGTCCGAGTTTTGACGTTTGATGCAAATTGTAGGTTTTTAGATGTGGTTCTTCATTTGATTAACTAAGATTATTTAGATCAAATTGTTCTAACTGTAAAAAAATGTATATGTAAAGGATTTAGCATTTATTTCCAAAATACAAAAATTCACATTTGAAGCTAAGGAACAACGGAGATACCTCTACCTGATCATTGGTTTCACCAATGATTCTTGGCTCGTAAAGAGACCAGTAAGAAACACCTACCCTTTGTGTGGAATCTACCCTAACACACCGAATGCTAGTTCCTGGATTGAAGTCAATTGTTCTACCAATGGAGCACAACCAGTGAGATACGTCATTGTCCAGCAAACTGCACTCATCCCAGTTGCGAAATTGAGTGTGTGTGAAGTACAGGTCTTTTAAAGATTTTGAAAGTTGAAGATTGAAGTTGAATCGTTTTCTTTGAATTTCGAAACTGGCATTTTTGTGAATCGGTTGTGAGACTCAAAAATCTCGAAAAATTTATTTCCTGAAATCTTTTAAAGTAATTCTCAGTTTTGTTATAAGGTTTAGTTAAGATGTATTTCTTTCAATAAAATTCATTCACCATATATTCTGTTGTTATAATCTTTCTAATCATAATAACTTAACACTGTAGCAGTCGTGCTCCCTCCGAGGAGAGACATTCTTGCAGAAACTAATGATTGGACTGTCGCAGCCGACCTGGAAGGTTTGAGACAATATCCCCAGCTGCTTAGGGATAGCGGCAGGAGGCCGGATGTTGTTCTCGCTTCGTCGTCGTCAGGCGCTCTCATTTTGATAGAGTTGACTGTCCCGTGGGAAGATAGGATTGAAGCAAGTAATGTGCTGAAAGAAGAGAAATACTCTGAGCTAGCGAAAGATCTAGAGGTGAGCGGGTTTCGAGTAACGCTAATTCCCATTGAAGTTGGGGCGAGAGGTTTGGTTGGTAAGTCAGCCTACACGTTCTTCACTAAAATTTATCGAGCCGGGAAAGAACTAGGGCTATGATGTCGGAGGCTGCAGAGGCAGCATCGTGTTGGATTTGGGAGATGAGAGGTCGTAAGCGTTGCTAAGAATAGAGATCGCGGTTTGGTTGTTGAGTTGTTGACGCGCGCATTCGCAAATGACGTAAAAACGCGATTAAGCGTTTGAGGCAATATATGCGCGCGTCCGGTGAGCGTATATTTCTAAGTGACGGCGGCCGCTTCAAAGAAATTATAACGCTCAGTGTGCATTATGAGATCGATGCGCAAAGGTCGTCGTGAATTTCATCGATCATCATATAACGTTACGATGAAGTCGGATAGGTAGGGTTTTCACCGACAGGGACACCCGCCTGATCAACGGGTGTGTGGCCCACCCCTCGAGAACGTCAGGAGTTTGGGCCGAGTTTGATGACGGGGGCACTCCTCTGATGATTCCCTGTCGGTTAGCTCCGCGGTAGGAATTTCTAAGTTCTAAGATGTATTTCTTTCAATAAAATTCATTCACCATATATTCTGTTGTTATAATCTTTATAATCATAATAGCTTAACACTGTAGCAGTCGATATAAGGTGTGATCTCCGTATGCGAATGTGCCAGTAATATTCTCGAGCCTTAACTTAAAATAACTCAGTTTATAGCACTAAACTCGATAAACAAAACATACGGTTAGATTTGTCTTCTTTTGCTGTTTATATTGGTAAGTTCTAAATTTTGTTGTTTGGTTCGATTCTGAACTTGGACCCAATACTGACTACGAACCAATCCTAATCACACAAAATGTTTCGCAAACCTATAAAAAGCGAGGAGTCTGCTATGGACAGTGATGAGTTTGCTGAAAAAGTGAAAGTAAAATTAATGCCCAGTATCTAAAGAATGATGAGAAAAATCATTAAACAGAAGTTGCAAATCTGGTTTCCGAGGATGTCAGAAATGAACTGAGGTCTATAACAGAAGGATTCAGCAAAATAGTTGAAGAAAACCAAAGTCTAAAAATCAGGGGTGACAATCTGGAAATGCAATCCAGATCAAATAACTTCATGATATATGGGTTACCTGAAGCATCATATGCTTAGGCAGCATCGACTTCTGAGGACGCTGGAGGGGTTGTATTCGGGTCACCTAGACAGGACACAACCCGTGCTGTAATAGACTGCTGCAGGTCACGGGTAAAACTTGACGTCACTTGTTGTAGAATATCTGCCAGTAAGGGTCCCCGTCCTGTCGTTGTGACATTCTCGGGTAAAGAAGTCCGAGATAAGGTGTACGCAGCAAAAAAAGCACTACGTGAAACACGCGGCAACTCACAAATCTTCATTAACGAACATCTCACAAAGAGAAACTCTGAGATATTCGCAAAGGGAAGGAAACTGCTTAGGGAAACAAATTGCAGCAGTCTGGACATGGAACGGCTTAGTCAACGGCATCTCAAAAAAACTGATTCTTCGAGGCCCATTTGGATACATGATCTGGAGGGGATGGAGAAACTGATCTAAGTCAAGAAATTTATGTTTACCCCACGAAGATGGCCTCGGTTCCGGATTTTTATTTTGATAAAGCAGATTCTGTTTTTCAATTAAGAGATATTGATCCAGATTAAAATTTTGTAAATAATGAATTCTCACATTCATACATAACACCTGAAGATTTTGCTGTGCTTCCAAAACTTCCAAATAACATCTCATTTCTCCACATAAATTGTAGAAGCTTACCTAACAAAATACACGACATCATTATACTGAATAATAGGATAAAAGCCAAAATAATTGCGGTTACTGAAACTTGGTTGAATGATGGCAATTGTGACCCCATTTGTATTCATGGCTACTCGTTTGTTGCAACAAGTCGATCTGAAAAGAGAGGTGGAGGAGTTGGAATTTGTATTCATCAGGATATTGTGTTTTCTTCAATAAAATGTCATTTTACTGTTGTGACCTTTGAAAACATGTTTGTAAATTTAAAGTTATGCAACACTACGATTGTTAATAGAACAATTTATTTCTTGGAAAAACCGGGAGATTATCGCCACCTTGTGTGTGTTTGTGTGTGGTGTGTGTGAATATTTTATGAACGTCATTTCGGCACCTTGTTTTGTTGGTTTATTGCGACAACATAGTGTATTAATACAATAACAAAGTTTTTCTCAACAAAATAATAACAATAATAATAATAATAATAATAATAATAATAATAATAATAATAATAATAATAATAATAATAATAATAATAATAATAATAATAATAATAATAATAATAATAATATAATAATAATAATAATTAATTTTACTACTATTTTAGTATTATTATTATGCTTTTTCAATTTCAATAATTATGTGTTTATAGAGATGAATTATTATTATTATTATTATTAATTTTATTTTAGTATAAACATATTTTAATAATAATTTTATATAATAATATGATTGTTATTAATTTAAAATAATTTTGTCTTCATCACTGCCGCAATAATTAATGTTAATATTGTTTTTATTATTATTATTATTACTTGAAAAACACCTTCGTTAACATACTAATTTAGCAATAAACATACAAACATGCTCAATGAAGTTTGTTGTTCGCTAGAACCTATAAATTTTTGAAAACCGTTCGCGGGTTATTTGCCTAAAATAATATTGTCGAATGGCGCATTCCTACTATCAGTTCTGATGAGCTCGATCGTAGAACTAACAGACGGTGTAATATGCAAATTTAACAGAATTATCCCTATTCAGTGATGCCAATCCTTATTGACTATGGGTATTTAGTCCAAAGTTCAAACAATCTTTTGAGATCAATTGTATCTGTTAAAACAATTTGTCTGATTATGACTATTGGGTCTATTGTGTTTAAATTAAGCAGAGAGCATTCCACTAACCATTGACTGTAAGGAACAATGATAAAGAATGTCCAAATATTTTTAAGATTGCATTTAATTTTAGAGGTTAGAAAATTATGTATGTGCGCAAGAGGACGACCAAACAATCGCAAACAATTCGGTTAATGTGTTAGACAAGCGTTGAAGCATAGGTAAATTTTGTAGTGAAAGATAATTAATAAAAAAAAATTAGGCAACAAATAAGCCACATTACTAGCAATAATTAAATTAAATTTTATCATGGCTCTTTTTCTCACTCTACTATGGTATATGTTAGTTAATATGGTTTTATTTGTAATAATATTTTAAATAAGTTAGTTATAGTAAAGGTGAGAGATTTAAATATTTAAAGATTACAATCTGATAATTAAAGCGGTCAATTGGAATATAAACCTCACCAATGCTCTCTCAAATGTGGCTCCTACATCGTGATGAACGATGAATATGTCGGGAAACATAGCGCTCGTTATAATCTTCGTAAATTTAGTTGCTTTGTGTTATTTTATTGATCTTAGTAATAATAAGGTCTCGACGCTTTCAGAAATCGACTTGAGTAAAAATGTCATATCTATGTCTCTATACGGCTCCGATCCGAGATATACAGTCGGTGCAATCAGAAATGCAATTTTGGTGAAAAGAAATTTTCCAGGGTGGACTTTAAGATTCTATTTGGAAAATCCAATGCTGAACATTTCCCGATATGAATTAGTTCCAAATGGGATTATTTATACATTAATACGCCTAGAAAGTGAGATATACTATCTAAATGAAGAAGAAAGAATATTTGAACCAATGACCTGGAGGTAATTGGAACTTTGCACACTCTGATATTTTCTTTTGGCTGAAATATAGTTTTTTAGTCTAATTTAAATTTATTTATCTTTAATTGTTACTATTGCCTCCTGAAAACGTGAGATAATTAATCATTATTGTTAAACAAAAACGTTCCTCTAAAATATTTATTTAAAACTAGGTCATTATTAACGTAAATTAATAATCATTACATTATTATAATTAATTCATTAATTTAATAACTTAATTTAAAGTAATTGTGGCGAGAAATATCGGCAGAAATGATGAAAGCGAAAGTATTCAACAATAGTAGGGTATCGCCTGAACAAATTCTAAACAACCAGCGTCCGTTCAAAATAACAAGATTAATCCACGACATCCAAATAAAACCGAGTTAATATTAAAAACCGTAATATTTAATTTTTATTACCTGGCGTTTTTGAAGATTTCTGGTCTTGAAAGACAAGACAGTGGACAGGTTTATTGTCAGGGACTCGGACTCGAGACTGACGAAGAGAGATTATTCAGCTGTGGCGGCTTGGATGAAGTCTGGAAAACCATTCCACTGCATCAGGGATCATCCTAGTCATGCTGAATTTTCTGTCTCAGGAGGTCTTTGGGGTGGAATCAACAAAGATCTTTTGGAGATATTAGAAAGGTTACGGAGATCAAATTGTTGTTATGTTGTTAAGTGAATGCTTTCAAATAATGATTTAATTTAAAATAATTAATAATGATAAAATAATACTGGTTTGCCAAACGTTTTTTTTTATTTTAAAAAAGATTGAAAACATATTCATATAAACATGATTTCTAAGTCTTTGCTTAGTCATTTTGACGAAAAGTTATTAATTTTTAAATTATTTTAGTTCTACAATAATTTTTTTAAATTAAAGATCTAACTTTAACTGGACTTCAAAAATGCAATCTTTCACGAGTACTTACCTACAAGACATGAACTTTCTGAACCAAATCGTATGGCCATTAGTATCATCTCATGCCTACTGTTCAGACAGTGTTTCATGCGACAGATGGCCAAATGCTTTTCCTTTCCCAACGGAAAGAAATGGAACAGAACACGTTGGACAGGTACATGCGTAATTGTGAGACGTTAATGATTCACTATAAGATCAGCGCTTTTTTTTTATTTTAAAATTTGCTTAAATCTAAAATTTCAACAGTAAATTAAACGATAAATAAATAATTATTGATTTTAAAAGGTTTATAATGATAAAGACCAGGGAATGCAGGGGGATATTAAATCTTTTCTCAACTGGAAAGGAAACACAAAATGTCTTCCTAACAATTTAAAAGTATAGAATAATTTTAAACTTAGCTTAAATTTGAAATACATGCTTATATTTAATATATTAAAAGATTCATTGTTACAGTTTATGTTCATATACTTGACATTTCGTAATGTACATATTTGTAAAATTACTTAATAATTGATCGAATTAATAATTGAAGTTTCTTCAAGCCTTTGCAAATTTGTTTTATAATTATTGTGATGTTATTTATTATTTCGTCATTGATGTTGTACAATTCAACTCCTCAGTTACTTAACAAAGTGCTTATGAGATTTATTACATTTAATTTTGTAGATATGATGTTTTGTTTCTTTGATTTTTGATTTTGTTTCCATATTGTTCACTATGCGATCAGCCGAGGAATTCGGGTTTGTAAATAAATAAATATAAAATAAAGTTTTCACTAAAATGTCTTGCTAGTTGCATAAATAAGTCTTAATCATTGCATGTAACGAAAAACATTGTTTAACTATAAGCAAATTTTGGAAGCAGAAAAATGAATTGTATATTGATGTACATACTTATTACAGAAACTACATTTATGTTTAGCACTTTATTGAACCATATACTAGGAAGGACTGTGAAATACCAATAATGAAATGATGAAGGCAATGTCACAGTCAGGTACTCAGAATGTGGCATCAGGACTCTGCTTTATCTGAAGCTAAAGTTGGGCAATGTCAGCTGACAGGATGAGGTACTTGTTCTTGAAAGTCAATCGATCAACGTTGAGAGGAGATGACTCGGGCAAAGAAAGTTCAAACTTCATCATCCTTCTCACGTGATCCGCATGCATCTTCACGTAACTGGCAATGGCTTCGTTCGTTTTTGTCAGGTCTAGTTCGGGATTCTGTGGGCTGCTCAAAATCAGACTAAAATGGTCGACCACAAAAACAATCTTCTTGGAATCTTTCACTGACATGTCGATCTTGGCGTTGCAAGAAAAACTGACGCTAAGTGAAGACGAATTTGAGCCGGATTCAGAGCTATTTAAACTTATTTCCACAAAGCCCGAGACGTTAGAAAAAATTCCGGCTGGTGATATTGAAGCTGTTGGGGGATTTGGAACGTACACTTGGAACAGGAGCGGTTTGTCAAGCTTGATCCAGCTCAAAGGAATCGTAGCGGCAATGTCCTTCAGGATGGGAAAGAATGCAAAACAATGTAATGAGAGTAAATGCTTGTAAGAAAAAAAAATGATATTGATCAAAATCATTTCATCCATTTCATAAAACATTTAACAAAATTGAATTAATTCTTATGCTTTTACTGCCTTTGGTACAATCTTTTATTTTTAACATTTACCAAATAAAAGTAAAGAAAATTCAAAAAAAAAATCACCCTAAGAATCTTGTGAAAGTTTTAAAATAATTTCACAAAGTCTAGACAAAGTTATTGATTCACCTTCAGTAGGTGCTTCACAAATGAAATTTCTGTCCAATCTGCTTCATGCCAAGTCCTCAAAGCACTGTTTAACACCTCTTCAGATATCCCCAGTTCCACCATGCGATCCATTGGCAAATCCATTGATGTAGGCTGTAATGATAGCTTCTAATTTATTAATTAATTTAATTATTTTAAATTATTTATTAATTTATTACTTTACAAAACTTTCAGTGACAAATAAACCAGAATATGTAAATATCTTTCTACATCGCGACAGTTTTTAAGTTACAAAATGTCCCTAGTTATTGTTATTATTACTATTCATCATCACTTCATTTCAATATAAATTCATTTTAATTTATCACTAAAAAAATCATAACAGAAACTCTTACGTATAAGTTAAGGCGTTGTTTCTAATAAAAATTTTATAATTAATTAAATAATTAATAATAAACTATATAATAATTATATATAACTATGTAATAATAAACTAATTATTAAATATTAATTAATTTTAAAATTAATAAACAGCACAACATTAATAACAACAGTGACTCATCAAAAACAAACAATTTTACACGAACATTCAGATCGGCAAAGTCTCCCAAAAACCTTCCCTTCAGGAAAGCCTTGACATAGTTCGGGCCAACAATGACATCGTCAGTCAAAGAAAAGTCCAAAGTCAGGGGACCAAAAGTTGCCAAAAAGTTGAGGGACTTCAACTTTTTGTTGATAACTTCATTCATGGCGTCCGTAAGAGCGTCGCATGTTGCAGGCTCGAAGTCTTTCTTGAACTTGTCCTCAAGGTCTTGGCTTTTGATGGTTTGGAGAATGAAGAAAGCGAAAAAAGAAAGGTGCGAGAAATTACATTAATAACGTAAGATAGCAATACAATTATTATTATTATTATTATTATTATTATTATTATTATTATTATTATTATTATGATTATTATTAT
>JAJTWR010000404.1:400000-402500 GCA_021613335.1 Whitmania pigra | reverse complement strand
GGCGCAACATCATTTGCCCTTGATGCGGTCAACTTCAGAAGCGACAAACGCCGTTGCAGCCGTAGAAGTCGAGGTTGTCGAAGCTACTGTAGTGCCTTCGATGTTGAAAGCTGGCTGCACGAGTTGATGAAAATGAGCGATGTTTGGTTTTAGATGAATTTCTGAATTAAATGAATTGCTGGCATGAATTGGTCGCTTACAGTCGTTGTAGGTATTTTGGAAGTTGTGGTAGTTGTAGCGCTTGTGGTCGCGACGGCGACGACGGCGTCTTACTGGAAAGTCATCAATCTCAATTAGCTGCCTAACATTCTTCTTAAACAAACGCCTCCGAAAAATAATTAAAAGAAAAAAAAATTAGGTTGGCGTCTCTCAATCCACCTGCGTCTCTCTTCATCGATTCACCTGTCATCCATTTCCAGTGACACCTGGAGTGTCGGATTCCAGCCCGAACCAGGTGGAACCTCCCGGGAGCCGACTACCTGTCGCATGAAGCGACGTCATTTGCGGCTGTCGCCATGGTCGCTTCTTGGAGCAGGAGGATCTAGATGATTACGTGAAAAAAAACGTACTGTTTTCACCTTGATAGATCGATAGTTCACCTGTCTAGTTATTGTAATTGTTGTAAGAATTTCGAGGCAATTGTTGCTATTGTTGTTGGTGATCTTTCAGGATGAGTGAAAACCAGCGATGCATGTCTTGTACTTGGTTCGTTTCTTTTGTGTTCTGTTTGCTTCAAAAAAACAGGGTCAATACGTGAGGTGCACTCGATAAACTATGACCTTTAAACTTTCAACTTCAAAGGTCAATACGTGAGCTGCACTTGATAAACTATGAACTTTAAACTTTCAACCTCAACCTTCGATATCAGGTGGTGGTCATTTCCTGATGCGCCTTTCGCTCGTCAACTTTTTGTAATCCTTCTGCACTCAAATCAAAATCCGATTAGTGATTGAGAAAAATGCTCCGCTGACGCCGAAAGGCGGGAAATTCACATTCGCCGCTTTGGAGAGGTGGATGATGATGGTGATGATGATGGTGATGGTGATGGTGGTGGTGATGGTGGTGATGACGATGACGGTGACGATGACGATGAAGATGACGATGATGACGATGACGGTGACGATGATGATGATGATGATGATGATGACTATGACGATGACGATGATGATGATGATGATGATGATGATGATGATGATGATGATGATGATGATGATGATGATCCTTATTTCTGAGCATTTGAGGTTCTGTGAGTACATGTTTCTTTGCTTATTGTCGGTCGGGTTACTCAGAGAAATATTTAGTGATATTCATTGCGCAATATATTTATTTTAAACGTTTATCCATTTACTTAGTAATTATTAAATTACATATTTATTTATTCTCATTTCAAACGCAAACACAGTCAAAATCCGCACATCCACTTGTTTTCTGAGGTACACCATAACCATGACTCATTAACATCCCTAATTTTCTTTATCTCCCCATTATTTCTTTAACACCCATCCCATGGTTCTTCAACACCCCCGACATCACCACCAATGGACCAAGGGGGCACACGGCATCTCACTGCAACATCTGTTCTCCTGGGTTTTTTTTTCTTCTGAATTTTTCATTCGCTCCTCGGAGTCATGAATCACTCCGAGTTCTTCGAGGCAGCAACTGGAACTGCCACCATTAATTCCTAGCTAGGTGTCGAGACGGCTTCCAACGTCATCGTCATCATCATCGTTGTCGTCGTCATCGTCATCATCATCGTTGTCGTCGTCATCGTCATCGTCATCATCATCGTTGTCGTCGTCATCGTCCTCGTCATCGTCGTCATCGTCATCGTTTTAGTCATCACCACCACCATCTTCATCATTATCATCACAATCAACAGTCACTAACCTTTTCAACCTACGATCAATTGATAATCTTCAGCGGAGAAGTCGATGACGACTACGACGCCGATGCAGCTGTCTCGAGCGGATTTCAGCGGCAGAGAGGAGATGATGATGATGATGTCGATGACCTTGAGAGGGAAGATAGAAGGTTGATCATGTTTGACGAGTGGTTGGAAGATGCCAGCCTCAATCAACCTGTGGAGTTTGAATACGAGGTGAGTGAGTGAGTCAGTGGTGGGTAATAATCATAATAATTATGATTAAGATGATGATAATGATGATTGTTATAGTTATTGTTGGCATTATTAATTTAGAAACATTCACTTGTGAATCTATTTATTTCACAACAAACATGCTCAAACGAAACGTAATCTGTCCCTCGGATTCTTATAAACTGTGTGCATAAATTATTGACAACCGTGAGCGGATTGTTTGCCTGAAATAAGATAGATGGATGATAATTATGGCTTGTTTATATTTTTATTATATTATATTATTATATAATATTGAAACAAAATGAATGATAATATTGAATTGTTTGTATTGTTGTAATATTGAAATAAGATGGATGATAATTTTAGATTTATATTTATTTTTTTATTTTTATAATATTGAAT
>JAJTWR010000404.1:385000-387500 GCA_021613335.1 Whitmania pigra | reverse complement strand
AAAACAGCCCCGTCAAAACAGCCCCGTCAATGTATTTAAAAAAAAATTTTTGAGTTGAATACATTAACCGATAACTGGTTCCAAATTTAATTCGAAATTAGTGGTTTGAAGATTTATCTAAACTTGCTAAAATATTATTAGGATTCGGACTACTTCCTCACGGTGACCCGTCATGACAGCTCGGCGACAAAATAGCCCCGTCAAAACCGATGACCTTGTTATTTATTTGTTGTTGTTGTTGTCCCCGTCCTAATAATCTAGTTATGAAATAGAGGTTAATAAAGAGCTAAGCAAATAACTAACTGTAGAGAGGATGGAGTAATGGTTACTATGTATGTGTATTTGTATGGCTCAATAGTCTCTAAAATGAGCTTAACAAAAAACTACTGTTATTATAGTTCAGAACGAGATTGGTTTTAATTTTTCTTTAATTAATTATTTTAATTCTATTTTAAAAATTGCCTAAATTATAATTATTTAATTAGTTTATTTATTCAAATTTTAAATATTATCGCCTTCCTCGAAAAATAAACTTCCATTTCAAAACTTATTATTATTATTATTATTATTATTATTATTATTATTATTATTATTATTATTATTATTATTATTATTATTATTATTATATTATTATTATTATTATTATTATTATTATTATTATTATTATTCAAATTAAAATTGCCGGATGGTCGATTCTCCTGATTTTGATATCGTTTATAAAAACACCTCTGCTTAGAGAAGAACGTGGCCTCAAATATTTAAGCTGAATCTGTGCGGTCACTGGAAAATATTCTTAGCTTCTTTGGATGGCTGTTTGTGCCAGTTCTTTCAAACGTCTGCAAAGGTTCAGAACAAGATTTTTAATTTTTAATAATTAATTTATTTATTTATATTTTAGATATTTTATAAATTACAATTATTTAAATAATTATTTAATGTATTTGTAGAATAAATATTATTATAATTTATTATAATTATTATTATCGTTGAAATTGGTTTAACACTTGTTGCCGGATGGAAGATTAAATGACATGGATATCGTTTAACAAACACCTCTGCATGGAGAACTAGCTGACCTCAAATATTTAAGTTCTGGAGACTTGATTGTACGAATGCAAAGGACTATAATCAAATAAACAAACAAACAAACAAACAGATTGTACGCATGCATTTGTTTATTTGTATGGCCTTTTATGCCAGTTTTCTCGATAGTCTGCAAAATGAGCTTAACAATATGAGTAAACTACTGTTTTATAGTTCAGAACGAGATTGGTTCTAATTTTTCTTTAATTAATTAATTTGTTTAATTGTATTTTGAAATATTACCTAAATTAAAATTATTTAATTATTATATTTATTTAAATTTTAAATATTATCGCCTTCCTCGAAAAATAAACTTCCATTGTATAACTTATCCTTTCTTGATTAAGACGGAATAAGATTAATTCGGCTGGATAATTAAAAAAGCCAGGTCTCAATCATAATTCAAATGAAACTAAAATAACAAAAAATGCCATATTTTCAAAGGTTTAATATTAATGCAAATAAAAAAATGTTTGTAATATTTTTAATAATAACTCTAATTATATTAATCATTACATTATATTTAATTATTATTATTATTGACTGCAAGTATTGTAATGGCTCAAGTTGTACTTGGGTGGCGACTCGTTTAACAATAATTATATTAGCTTACCTGACAGAAAATTAATGTAATAAAATTCGAAAAAAATTATTATTATTATATTTATTTTATATTATTCACATATTATACTTGTTAATAATACACTACACAATATATATATAATATCTAATAATAATATAATATATATATTATATAATATATAATAATATTATTATATATATTATAATAATAAATAATATATATATATTATATATATATATAATAATAATATAATATATATATATTAATATATATATATATATAATAATAATATTATTAATAATTATGATAATATTAAATTATAATGATATTAAATATTATTATTATCATCATCACCTTCAAATCGATTGTGTAACTTCCTCTGCAAGCTCGCTTTCGGTGAAATGAAGATGTTTGGCTGTAATTTTTCTTCATTTGTGTATTTTTACATATTTAATTATTTTGTATTATTAATATATTTAATTATAATATATTATCATCATTGAAATTTATTTAATATTTGTTGCCGGATGGAAGATTAAATGACGTTGATGTTAACAAACACCTTTGATTTGAGAACTAGCTGACCTCAAATATTTAAGCTCAATCTGCACAGAATCCTAATAATCTTATTATATATCTTACAATAATTTTATTCAAATTTTAAATATTATCGCCTTCCTCGAAAAATAAACTTTCATTTCATAACTTATTATTATTATTATTCAAATTTAAATTTGTTTAATATTTGTTGCCGGGTGATCGATTCTTCTGATTTTTATATCGTCTATAAAAACACCTCTGCTTAGAGAAGAACATGGTCTCAAATATTTAAGC
>JAJTWR010000404.1:337500-380000 GCA_021613335.1 Whitmania pigra | reverse complement strand
AGTCAAATAACATTAAATTAAATTAAAATCCATCTTGTCCTGAACTACAATACAGCAGGTGGTCTTGAGCATGTTGCGATGATTTTTGAGTGGACTGGCGCAAACAGCCATCCAAAAAGCGCGTATTTTTAACGCTGCACACTTGTCGACACAGATTGAGCTTAAATATTTGAGGCCATGTTGTTTTCTAAGCAGAAGTGTTTTTATAAACGATATCCAAGTCAGAAGGATCGATCATCCGTAACAAGTATTAAATAAATTTAAATAATAATTATATTAATTGTAATTGTAATAATATTAATATTATATATATTGTATAGTGTATTATTAATAATTATAATATATAATTAATATAAAGTAAATGTAATAATAATAATTATAATATATTAAATATTTATTTAAATAATTGTAATTTATATTATATCTAAAATATAAATAAATTAATTAAAAAAATAAAGAAAAATTAGAACCAATCTTGTTCTGAGCCTTTGCAGACGTGTGAAAGAACTGGCACAAATAGCCATCCAAAGAAGCTATAGTTGATTTTAATGTAGATAATTTTAGCCTGCACAGATTGAGCTTAAATATTTGAGGCTATGTTGTTCTCTAAGCAGAGGTGTTTTTATAAACGAGATCAAAATAAGAAGAATCGATCATCCGGCAACAAGTATTAAAAAAATTTAATTAATAAATATAATAATAATAATAATAATAATAATAATAATAATAATAATAATAATAATAATATAATAATAATAATAATAATAATAATAATAATAATAATAATAATAATAATAATAATACTAATAATAATAATAATAATAATAATAATAATAATAATAATATAATATAATAATAATAAGTTAGGAAATGTAAGTTTATTTTTCAAGGAAGGCGTTAATATTTAAAATTTAAATAAATAAACTAAACAAAAAATTATTATTATTTAGGTAATATTTAAAATACAATTAAACACATTAATTAATTAAAGAAAAATTAACACCACTCTCGTTCTGAACCTTAAACAGTAGTTTATTATTAAGCTCATTTTACAGAATACTGATAGAACTGGCACAAACAGCCATCCAAAGAATCTATGAATGGATCCAAAATAGAAAACCAACCCCTGCACGGATTGATCTTAAATATTTGAGGCCATGTTGTTCTCTAAGCAGAGGTGTTTTTATAAACTAGACCAAAATAAGAAGAATCGATCATCCGGCAACAAATATTAAACAAATTCAAATTTAAATACTACTACTACTACTAATAATAATAATTTTAATAATAATAATAATAATAATAATAACAATACTAATAATAAAAATAATTTCAAATTTTATTAAAATAATTTTTGCCGGAATAGCTAATGTAATTAATTCATGAACGACAACTGTGTATAAACAATTAAAACCGCTTGTATTAATAATTAAATATAAATAGTAATGAAATCATAGTAAATACGACTGAAAATGGCAGGCCGAGATTCCGTCCTAATCACGAAAGTTACGAAATGGGTGTTAATATTTTAAGAAAAATGTTAATATTAAAATGTAAATAACTAAGATAAAACAAATTAATATTGTTCTGAACAATAATAAGAGTAAATCATCTTCAGCTTGTTGTAATGATTAATGACAAAACTGGCGCAAAGCCATCCAAAGAAGCTAATCAACTGCCTAAAATATAATAATATAATGAATCATTATAATATATATAATATGAAAGCATAAAGATCATATACAGATTGAGCTTAAATATTTGAGGTCAGGTAGTTCTCTAAGTAGAGGTGTTTTGTTAACGATATGGACAGATCCTCCAGTAATGGGTATTAAACGAATTTAATTAAAATATTATAAATGGACGTTAATATTTCGAAGAGGGCGGTGTAATAAAAAATATGAATAAATAAATAAAATTTAATTTAATTTAATTAAATTCCATCTTGTCCTAAACTACAAAGAATCAGGTGATCTTGAGTTTGTTGCGATGATTTTTGAGTGGACTGGCACAAACAGCCATCCAAAAAGAGGTCACATTCCTCTGTGCTTATAAAAGACGCTTTGTTTGTTTATTTGGTTATAGTCCTTTGCATAACAGAGATGATTCGGACTATAAAAGACGCAAATATCGAATCAAATTAGAGGTCATGTTGTTCTCTAAGCAGAGGTGTTTTTTAAACGATATCCAAGTCAGAAGGATCCGGCAACAAGTATTAGACAAATTTAAATAATAATTATATTAATTATATTAATTATAATTACAATAATATTAATATTATTATATATATTGTATAGTGCATTATTAACAGTGATAATATATAAATAATATAATTTAAATGTAATAATAAAAATAATTGTTTCGAATTTTATTACATTAATTTTCTGTCAGGTTATCTAATATGATAATTAATTCTTAAACAACAACTGTGTCGCCACCTAAATACCGTTTCAACCATTAAAATAGACCCATTCAATAATAATAATTAAATATAATATAATTATTAGCATAATTATAATTATTATTAAAAATATTAAAAACACTTTTTATTTGTAATAATATTATACCTTTGAAAAATGTATTCTTTTATTGTATAATTATTTTTCATTTGAATTATGATTGAGAGCTGGCCTCGTTGATTATCCAACCGAATTAATCTTGTTCCGTCTTAATCATGAAAATTATCAATATTAATATTATTATTAATTATTCTGGTAATGATAATGATAATTGATTAATAATAATTAATAATAATTATAATTATGCGACTGAAAATGGCAGGCTGTGGTTCCGTCCTAATCACGAAAGTTATGAAATGGATGTTAATATTTTAAGAAAAATGTTAATATTAAAAATGTAAATAACTAAAATAAAACAAATTAATGCTGCTCTGAACAATAATAACAGTAAATCATCTTCAGCTTGTTCTAACGATTAATGACAAAACCGGCGCGAAGCCATCCAAAGAAGCTAATTAATTCCCTGAAGGAGAAGAAGAACTTGTACAGATGAGAGCTTAAATATTTGAGGTCAGGTAGTTCTCTAAGCAGATCTTCCAGCAATAAGTATTAAACGAATTTAATTAATGATAATAATGATAATAATTATACGACGATATTAAGGATTTTATGATGGTGATGATGATGATGTAATATTAATGACAAAACTGGCGCAAAGCCATCCAAAGTTCAACTGAACAGCGGCTGTTAGCAGATGGTGGGCAGATTGAGCTTAAATATTTGAGGTCAGGTAGCTCTCTAAGCAGAGGTGTTTTGTTAATGATACGGTCAGAACAATCGATTACCCAGCAATAGGTATTAAACGCATAAATATTAAGAATTTTATGGTGATGATGATGTAATATATTTTATAATAATATAATTATTATTATTATTATTGTGTATTGTTGTTGATATTATTATGACACTTGTGCGTGATTGCATAAATAATTATTATTAATATTATTCACTAGCTGATCATCGTAAAATATTCAAAATTTATAATTACTCAGCCAATCGCAATCTAGGACGACATCGGGATGGCGCCTGACAAACGACCCGCAAGTGAAAGAAATTTGCCCCATTACGGATATTGATGCGAACCTCATCAATATTAATCGACCCTCATTAATATTCATGAAAAACGTCATTAATGATTAAGAATTGCATTCGCGTCCTCTGGCGACAGAACCCTGTTGCTTGACCTTGATCGTGACCTTGTTAATGCGCACCTGCATTGTTATTATTACCATCAAACTTATTACACGTCGACCCAATCAACAGATTATCAATCACCTGATTTATCAATCACTACTAGAACTAGGAACTAAGTAGTAATAGTATAGTATTTGAAATACAATGAAATAAATTACTATACAACAATTTACTACATACCACTTTCTCTTTGTTTGTGAGACCTAGTACCCTCTCTGTAATTGGTCGGTGAGTTATGAAGCTCCGGTCACTCGTGAGCGTTTACACTGCGTTTGGTCGTGTTTGTTGGCATCACAAGCCATCGTCACTTCGAAAACAGGATGGATGGATGGATGGATGGATGGATGGATGGATGGATGGATGGATGGATGGATGGATGGATGGATGGATGGATGGATGGATGGATGGATGGATGGATGGATGGATGGATGGATGGATGGATGGATGGATGATGGATGGATGGATGGATGGATGGATGGATGGATGGATGGATGGATGGATGGATGGATGGATGGATGGATGGATGGATGGATGGATGGATGGATGGATGGATAGACGGATGGATAGATGAGTGTTTATGTGATTAGATGGCAGAGTAGATAGACATTAACCGTCAACCGGGTCGAAAACAATTGCGCCAGTTAATCAAAGAGTCAACAACAAACATGCCGCAATCTCTGCAACTGCTTCCGTCGCCGTCGGCATCAGCGGACAATCAGTCGCAACGATCGCAACAGCAACAACAATTGCAACTAAGCCTTCATCAACAACAACAACAACAACAACAACAAAGACACCAGCAACAACAACAACAATAACAACATCCTCGGAGCAACCGGGATGCAATAAATCTCCCGGCCTGATGAAAGGTCGGACTTCTCTCCGAGGAGAGTTCAAACATCGCCGACCGACGCAGCGGCGTTTTATCACTCCGCCAGGGTGGTTTTTCCGGATTACTGCGCCGGGTTTTCCGGGCTTTTTCGCAAAAAAAGGAGGAAAGCATATGAATTATAAATAACCTGAAGTAGTTTCATTAATGAATTAGTATTGTAAAGTAGAGTAGTAATAATTAATATTAATAGGTGGCACAAGTAATAATTATTAATATTAATTAGTTCCAGTGATAATTAGTTAGAAAAAGTATGTTCCATTAATAATTAATAAAAACAAATAGTTACAGTAATAATTAGTAACAAAGATAGTTCCACAGTGATATTCCCTTCCAATTGAGCGTCCTTCTTAAGGATAATAACAAGGATGACGAAGTCAACGTCGCCTTAGTAACAAGCATGCCATCGTCGTTGTCATAGTAACATGGGCTTTAGGTAAAATATCATCCACTGGCATTATCCATCTTCCCTTAACGACCAACACCGTAACGGTAATTGGAGTTCGCGATCCGCACTATTCAATACCGTCACATGACCTGGCATCTTAAAATAGGCTCCAGCTGACCTACTTATTTTTTATGAGGGTAGGGTAGTGGTGAGGGGAGGGAAGGGTTAGGCCCCTATTAACTTAAGCCAAGTTAACCCCTGCGGCCAGAGAAAAGTAGGGGTATGCGATGATGGTAATGGTAATGATAATGATAATAATAATGATAATGATAATGATAATGATAATGATAATGATAACAGTTATAATGATATCAATGGCGGATTCAAATGCGAGACGGTAATGTTAATATGTTATTATATGTGATATTATAATATCATCATCATCCTAATATCATCATCCTAACAATAATAACAATGCTGTCCATTTATGAAAGGGGTCTTAATTTTTCTAGTTGGATTCGAAATCAACCAATCAACGCACTTCCTCCTCCCCCATTCTATTTATTTGACCTCGAAGTAACCATGACCTAATGTCACATCGACCCATTTCTTTCTGATTGGACGAATGCACAGTGTCTCCTTGTTGATGCTAATGCGAATCTGGTCGTAGCGGAAAAATCTACCAGAAAAGTGGAAAAAAACCTGTCGCTCGGGGTCGCTCGGTGTTCTGCAATTTGTTTTCAAATGGATTGGAAAGCCAGCGAAGCGTGGAAGAGCTGTTCGGTGATGCGTGAAAACTGGTTGGAAGATAAAACCGGAGCCGGAAGAACGACTCGGTGCATTCTCGGAAGCGGAGTTTGCTTGTTTCCACGGATGAACGGATGGAACAATGGATGGATGGATGGATGGATGGATGGATGGATGGATGGATGGATGGATGGATGGATGGATGGATGGATGGATGGATGGATGGATGGATGGATGGATGGATGGATGGATGGATGGATGGATGGATGGATGGATGGATGAACGGATGGAACAATGGATGGATGGATGAATGATGAATAGATTGGATTTCTTTAAAAAAAATCAATGAAGCAATGAATCTCGTTTTAATCCATCCGTAAATTTCATGTAAAAGCTTAATTTAAAGCTTTAATTAAAAAAATATTTTAGATTCATTCTTAATAACAACTGAATAGTAATAGCTGAATAATAGCTATGCTCACTAATGACTGAATAATAACACCATAATGTCTTATATTGTTAGGCTTCATTATAATTCAGATGCTAATAATTTAACGCCAAGAAAATTTATGCGCTAGAAAATAGAAAATCTTCACTCTCCTCTCCATCATCATCATCATCATCATCATCATCATCATCATCATCATCATCATCATCATCGTCATCGTCATCGTCATCGTCATCGTCATCGTCATCGTCATCGTCATCGTCATCGTCATCGTCATCGTCATCGTCATCGTCATCGTCATCGTCATCGTCATCGTCATCGTCATCGTCATCGTCATCGTCATCGTCATCGTCATCGTCATCGTCATCGTCATCGTCATCGTCATCGTCATCGTCATCGTCATCGTCATCGTCATCGTCATCGTCATCATCATCATCATCATCATCATCATCATCATCATCGTCGTCGTCGTCATCGTCATCATCATCATCATCATCATCATCATCATCATCATCATCATAACCACCATCACTCAAGCGCTCAGCTTTGGAGACGTCTAACCGTTCATCATCATCATCATCATCAACATCATTAGCATTATCATCATCATCAACATCATCATCAACATCATCATCATCATCATTATCACCATCATCAATTCACGGCACGATGAGAGTTTAGATCGTTTTTATAGCGAGTAATTCACATCCGTTCTTAGTCTTAGAGTTGACAAACCACGGTTCAGTTTAGACTTCATAATTTCCTTAAAAATCTCAGTTATCATTTGTCATAGTTCTCAGCCTCAAAGAAAGGCATGCCTCTCTCATAAGTTTAAATGTTAAAGAACCCAGACAATTCAGTGGGCGAGTATAAGCCAATAGGGCAACTACTTCTGGGCTTATTTAGCCCCGGAAGACATTGAGGGCACTATCCTTTCGCTATCCTTTCGCGCATTTCGAACATTTGTATAGCGCATTTTAGATAATTCGTTTAGCAGAGCATTTCTTGACATTTTTATGGCGCATTTTAGATAATTCGTTTAGCAAAGCATTTCTGACATTTGTATAGCGCATTTTAGATAATTCGTTTAGCAGAGCATTTCTGACATTTGTATAGCGCATTTTAGATAATTCGTTTAGCAGAGCATTTCTGACATTTGTATAGCGCATTTTCGAGACAAAGCAACTCCTCATTTGTGTTTATCTCGAACTCGTCGAACCGGTTTGTTTTCTTATTGGAATGACCGTCTGGTGCATTCCCTCCTAATTGGATCGCACCGACTTCGTCCTTATCGGATGACTGGATCGATGGACGACTGTGCTCTACAACGGAGTTAATGAACTCGGGTTTTCCTGGAATTGTCTTGCTGTTGTTGCTGTAGTTGTTGTTGTTGTTGTTGTTGTTGTTGTTGTCGTTGTTATATTTTTGTATTTGTTTTTGGTTTTGGCTTTGTACGCTGATGATGATGATGACGATGACGATGATGGCGGTGGTTGTGATGATGGCTTTGATGTTGATGTTTGATGACTATAGCGATGACGACGCCGATGACGATGATGAAAATGCTGCTGCTGATGATGATGACAACAACGACAAAGATGAGAATGGAAATTGCTGAAGTACTGTAACTTGCAAATAACCATATAACGTGGCGCACGGGTTTTCCCGGCGCAAATGTTTGCGCAGCGCCGTCATCGATCGCGCTTCCATGCGTCCTCATTAAGCGCATATTTCCATGCTGGAATACAATTCATCACTTACTTCCATAGCGTTATTATTAGTTTGGCCATAAAATCTTTATGCCTGTTATAATTAACTTTGTTCGAGTTTGCTCGTTACTGTTATTATGATGATGTTGAATTATATTAAATATTAAATATTATTATTATTATTAATTTTTTAATAATTATAATAATAAAAATAATTATTAATTATAAATGTTTAATAATTTGTCAGGCACCTATGGAAAATCCTACAGGTAACATCACAGACCAAGAACTGTGGATTGGAAATCGGCCTGAAGATGCCAATGTAAGAAATAAACGAATTATAATACTACTGATAATTAAGTACTTTAAATTATATTCTATTTAAAAATATTTTTAATTTTTGATTATTTTGCATTTTAATTTTTATTAAGTTATTCTAATTTTAAATTATGACATTTTTTACATGTCTCGGTTGATAAGGTATAATAGTTATTAATAATTAATAATAATATTGTTATTATCATTATCATTATCATTAATATTTTAGTGCAATCATTTATCGTACTAAAGCTTAATCAACCAATTACAACAACTCCCATATTTGCATCACTTGCCTCTACATGTACACACCGCCAAACAACAACAACAACACCACACACTACAATACCTTCCCCCCATCCCACACACACGCACACGCACACACAACAATAACACACACCAACAACACGCACACAACGCACAACAACTATAACTTACACAAACAATATCACACCGTCTTCCTTTGTGACAACAGAGAATTCAAAATTTCAAAATGTTCCCCTTTAAGTGCAAAACACAATACTGCTACAAAAAAAATTTTATTTTTAAAATGTCGAGTATAAAAGCATAAAAGCATATACATTATGAAATATAGGAAGTAAAGACAGTTTGTGGAATAAAAAATCCTTCACTCAAAGAGCTACTACCTGTATTGAAAATTGTCATGTACCTGGACTTGTTTGATGTCGCTTCAAACTAGGAGGCTACATGCCATACGAGTATAATGTTTAAGGATTAAACTTATTTATAAAACTTAATAATAATATTAATAAAAACAATATTAATTAAAACAAAATGTTTATTAAATTCCATTTGGCCAGTTTATTATGAAATCGATATACTAACGTAGATATTTTAAAAACTATAAGGTTAATGACATCGTCATGGTTATTATGGCTATCGTTATCATCATCATCATCATCATCATTATAATTAGAACTATTATTATGCGGTAATAATAATAATAATGCGCCCAGCCCAGCAACACAAAACGAGTTATCATAGCTTCACAACTCAACCGTATTTAATTCCAGGTCATCCGGAGCACAGCGATCAGTAACTTCAGAGTTATCCCGAGGAGTCCGAGTAGCACAAGAGGAACAGACGCCGGAAAACCGCCAGAGGACGCCTCGTCTGCACCTGCAAATCCACCCGTAATGCCGGCGGCAGCAGCCAAGCAGCCGGTAACGAGCATCGAGGCCGAGATAGCGGCTCTGAACCTCGAGATGGAAAGAATACAAAAGCAGTACCTGGAAATCGTCAAGGCGCACAGAGAAGCGCAGATGTTGGCCCTCTCCGAAGAGTGGATGAACATCCAGCATCGCCAGCAACGACCAATAAACTTCGACAGCCTCGGCAAGTCGAAGGATCGAGCTGTTCTCAGCAGCTCGTCATCCAGGGACAATTCCAGAGAGAGGCACTCTCGCGACAGTAGTCGATATCGGAGTGGTAACGTCCCTACCAGCTCTCCGCTCTCGCTAAGGTCGAGTAGAAAACCTCAAAACGTGGACTTTTCAGACCTCCATCCAAGAGACTCTTCTCATTCTTTCCAGCCTGCCTACCCCGATTTGCCGCAGAACGGATCGGACGGTAAGAGCCCCCGTAAGATCGTGCCACGTATGGGGACCAGAATGGACCAAGGCAAGTGGCTACTGAATAGCGACATCGTCAGCAAATTGAAGAAGATCAGAAATCACGCTTTTTCAGAAAGGCAAGTCCAGTCGGCCTTGAAGAATTCAAAAACAGACAAAACAGATCTCAGAATCTACGGCCAGGAAAATGTCTACTGTACTCTGCAACGCGAGAATAGCCGGGTTCAGTATGAGACCCTCCAGTTTAACAGTGGCAGGCAGCAGAACAATTTGACAAGAACCCTCAACAGAATCACATCCAGTCCCTCGTCTCGTACATACTCAGAAGAGACTTCATTCTACCACTGCCTTGATCCAGAGATCACAAGGCAGGACCAATCTAAACCGGTCGGGGCATCTAAGGAGAGACGACTCCACAAAGGTGTCATCGGAAATGAAGCCAGCCACCAGAACGGCAGGGAAAGTAGAAACCACCACCACTACAGTTCAACTCATATCTACGTCAACAGTCGTCGAACAAGTCATAGCGACTTGGAGCAGCCAGATTACTCCAGTTGTGGAGAGAAAGATTTCACCACGGGCATGAAAGACTGGAATAGTGACGGCGACAGAGAAGGGGTTCAGTCTGGCTCGCCCTTTGACGACCCCTTGGGTCAAGTCCATCACCCACGCATTCACCCGACAGAGCAGAAAAGAATGCTCGAAGCATGCCAATTCTTCAAGGGCATTGGGGTGCCGCCACCGGCTCCCCTGCCGGCTTTCCCTGGCGGATGGTCTGGCCCTTACCACCAGCAGTACGTGGATGTTATGTACACCAATGAGGAAAACCTCCAACATACCATCATGCTCCAGCAAAATCTTTTTCAACAGCAGCTAATGGCCTCAGGTTTTCTACGTTTTAATCCTGTCCGATTTCAGTTTATTTATATAGCGCCGGAAGCGCAGCATCAGACGTGCTTTTATCCAGTCATTTATATAGCGCTCCATCCCATGGCCGTTTGTGGTAGTGCAAACGTATGTCGCCAACACGACACATTACGACTGCTATCATTACCGCCTGATGCAAGAATGCAACGCTGAGCTAACTTATATAATCTTGTGTATATTTGACATGGCTTATTTAATAATAAACTTACTATTAATTTGATTGCTATTAAACATTGTGATACATTATATTACAGCATAAAGGTTATTAAATTATAAAAATAACTACTTTAAAGTTCAATTCATCATAGTTATGGGCAACGGATTTTAATCAAATAAATTTAAATAATTTTTTTTTCATCAATCAGACCAAAAACTCCATCAATCTCCTGCCCTAAGAGGATCAGAAGGAACGGTTGTGCCAGACCTGGAATCTAAGAAAAAAGACGAAACCAACCCACGCATGGAATGGGTAGTCAAGATCAGAGCCGATGGAACCCGCTACATAACCAGACGACCAGTCAGAAATAGGATCCTTAAAGAAAGAGCAAAGCAACTGGCAGAAGAAAGGTAAACTCTTGTAGCATTTTTGCCAAGAAAATAAAAAAGGATTTCATATTTCGTTACCCCATCTTTCTGTTAGCCTATCCATTCATCTAACCATCCCATCCATCTTTCGATGATACAACTTTTCGTTTACTCCATTTCGCTCGCCTCGACACGTATCGACCAGTCCGTGACCTTTCTTCAGGTGTGGCCTAACCACTGACGACGATGCCATGAGCGAGATGAAAATAGGACGCTACTGGACCAAAGAACAGAGGAAGCGTCACCTGGAACAGGCCAGAGAACACAAACGACAGAAGGAACGATTGCTCAGACAGCTGGCTGAGAAGCGAGCCGCCATGGTCGCCATGATGTCATCGTCGACAGACGCCACCATCAAAGCCGAGGACAATGAGGATAGGAGCGAGCTAGACAGCGTCACCACAAACGAAGAACCGCGAACTTTGGACAAAGCGACAGCCGAAGCGCAGAGCAGCCGCGTCGTCAATCGACTTCATGTCGAAACTTCGACGAGAAATGAAAGTTCTCCTCGTTCAGATCGTCACCCGCGAGAGCACAGATCTCCGGTGGTGGTAGCCGCCACGGCCACATCGACTTCCCCGGCTACAGATGGTGTCCGTCGCGTCCGACACGTCCACGGCGCCTACGCCAGACATCAAAAGAAAATTTCGACCGACACTGGCTACGCAGATACGGCCAGGAAACCCGTCCTATCTCCGGGAGGCAGAATTCTCCTGAGGAAGCCCCCCATCTTCGTGGGCAGGGTCAATGCCAAAGGAAATCCTTCGTACTTTGTGTCCGGAAGTTCGACGCATTCCGGAAGCGGCCTGCTGTGCGTGACGACGGTGTGATTCCGTACGTGAAAATCGACGAAGCCCGGCCGGAGGTTTGAGAAAAGAAAAGCGTACGATTATGGAGTCAAGCACGTCATCTGTGACTTCCGAACTTCCTCGGTCTAGTGGATTTTGCAGTCACGTTTTGGCGCGTCATCTCAAGTGAATAATTTTTATAGCCTGGAGAACCTCTCCGATCTATAAGACGTCCGACCCGGTCATAATAATAACTCGGAGAACGGACATAAACTTTTATTAGGGCCAGAATCCTTCGATTGCCCCGATGCCCGCGTTATGGAAAATTTCAGGAGAATTTACGATCGCCGTACCCCACTCTCCAACCCCTCCCCCTTGAAACGGCACTAGGGTAGAAAGGAGCTTGCGTAAAATTTCGTCCAACTTTTCGACCGTGACCGTTTTCAGTGAAGCGAGTTCGAATGACCTTCGGAGCCACATCAAAAAAGTTTAAAGTTCACGCAACCTTTAACCTCCCGTTGGAAAATAAAGAGTCAGATTGCGATGAGACCAACCGGTCCGCCCCGGAAAATGGGGAAGATATTGGAGAGCTATTTATGAGTTAATTAATATTTATTAGCTAATTAATATTCAACTGTATTATGTTGTTACGTTGGCTTCAGTATTGTGATCATAATTTTGTAACGTTCGCACTCATCGTTTTAAGTAGATTTCACGATTTTGTTATTGGCTTTTTAATGCAACCCATTTGTACCCCAGCCGCCGCCCCCCGCCCTTCCTCCCCCCCTTTATGGGTAGACCAAAGGCAGAGCCCTCATAACTCAGGCATACCTGTCCAGATTGGTTGCAATTTGTTTTATTTAAATTTTGAGTTGTCCAAAGATGACTGACCATTCAAAGTTCACTGTGCCGGAATAAAAGATGATTTTATGTTTTTGAAAGAATAAAATTCATCGTACAACTTTAAGAAATAATTTCTTGATGATATTATCATTTAAAAACAAACGCTGAGTGAAATATTATTGTTAATTTTCAATAACTATTATTATTATTATAAATTGTTATTATAACATTATTATTATTATTATTATTATTATTATTATTATTATTAGTATTATTATTATTAGTATTATTATTATTATTATTTTATTATTATTATTATTATTATTATTATTATTATTATTATTATTATAATTATTATTATTATTATTATTATTATTATTATTATTATTATTATTATTATTATTATTATATTATTATTATTATTATTATTATTATTATTATTATTATTATTATTATTATTATTATTAATATCACTAATCATTAATAATACTTATATTGGTCAAATCGTTAATCTAACCATTTTTTTACAAGTTTTTTCATTATAATTACTTTTTTAAGTTATTTATAATCACTTGTAATTTTATAATAGAAAAACAACGAACCAGTACTTTTGTTACTATAATAAAATATTATATAATATTGTTATTGTATTATTGTATTATTGTATATAATATTATTATTAATATTATTATTATGAAAATAAACTATGGGAGAGTCTCGAAAAAATAATAATAATTATTGTTATAATAATAATAATAAGTCAATTTTATTTCAATAATATAACCCGAGAGGGGTTATCAAAAATTCTTCGAGAAAAACCTATTTCAACAGTATTTCATTTCACGGTTGTGCACGTTTATTGTGAAAGTGACGCACTAACGAAGGTGTTTTTAAGGTAGTGTTAATATTAAAAGTAATAATTATGAATGATAATATTTAAAAAAAATAATATTAATAATAATAATAATAATAATAATAATAATAATAATAATAATAATAATAATAATAATAATAATAATAATAATAATAATAAATAATAATAATAATAATAATAATAATAATAATAATAAAAATAACTAAACCTTTCAGATGAATAACCCTCGCAGGGCTATCAAAAATGCTTCGCATAATCTGAGCTGATAATCATTTTATTAAGGACGATATTTGTTGTGAAACTGACACTGACGAAGGTGTTTCTAAATTAATTAAATAGTAAAAATATTTTTAAAAAAACAATATAATAAAAATAAAAATAATAATAACAGTAATAATAAGCATCATCATCATCAATAATAGCTATATTCTATTTAATTTTACTAAGTAATACATTTCCGATATAATGATGACAATGATAATGATGATGATAAGGATGATTTTGGTTATGACAATGATGATGATGTCCAAAAACCAGGTCAGTTATGTCAGTTAAAGCAGCTTTTTAAATATTTATAGAGTTGAATTCGTCCTTTTAAAATTAAAAAAGGACAACTGCTGCCATTGCCTCCTCATGCCATTACGTAATCCGTAAACCATTCGGTCATCCTGCCTTTCATAGCTATTAGTGCATCAAAAGACGGTGCTTATAAAGTTCAAGTTCAAAAGGTTAACAATAACGCAAACACCATTATTACATTTGTAATAAATTGTCAATGAGTAGAAACATTAATTCGGCCCTTTTCGGACTTCCAAAATAATAAATTAAAAGCCTTTCAAGTTAACATTTGTCAAGTATTATATTCACATCACATTGGGTTTCCTCGGCAGTGGTGTTTTAGAATAAATGCAAGCAAATGCACTTCAGAGCTATTTTTAATAATTAAATTAATAATAACAACAACAACAATAATAAATTCGTATTAATATTGTTATTGTAACATATTATTATAATATAGATTAATAATAGTAATAATAACACTAATTACAATAATAGTATTAATAGTAATAACGGTATTAATTAATTATGCAGATTAACAATAATATCAATAACAATAATAATAATAATATATTAAATAGTAATAGAGATTAACAAGATAACAATATTTTGTTAATATTTGTAACAAAATTAATAATAACAACAATTACATTAATAATCACATAAATATAATAATAACGATATTAATAATAATTCATAACTTACTCAACAACATTTTTATTAAGCAAATCTTATTTCAAGCAAATAAACCACAAGGGTCATCAAAATTTGTGCATTAAATTAGCCATCCCGAGCGTGATTTTATTTTATTTTTTTTTATTTGATTATAGTCCGTTGCATAACTGAGATGATTTGGATTTTATTTCATGTTGGGCACGTTTATTGTGAAAGTGACGCATTAACGAAGGTGTTTTTAAAGTATTGATAATATTAAAAGTAATAATTATAAAATAATAATAATAATAATAATAATGATGATGATGATGATGATGATGATAATAATAATAATAATATAATAATAATAATAATAATAATAATAATAATAATAATATAATAATAATAACAATAATAATAATAATAATAGTAAAAAAACATTACAATTACAATAATAACAACAACAATAATGATATTAATAAAGATAACTCATTCATTCGAATAATAAAACAATCAATCAATCCAAAAACTAAAATCCAACCACCACATTTAATACAAATATACTCTCGGAGGGTTACCAAAAATAAGGCGAATATCACTGCAACAAGAAAGCCTGTAACATTTTATTGAATTTGTTGGAAAATTGTTAATCTAGCGAAGGTGTTTCTAAATCAATATTAATGTTAACAGAGAAAATATTAAAAAAAATAACAATAAAAATAGTGATAATAATAATAATTATAATAATAATAATAAATAATGATAACCAACAAAAATATTGATAATATATTCACGATTCATAATTTATTTTGTAACCATCTTATTTCAATAAAATATCCCGAGAGGGGTTATCAAAAATTGCTCAATAGAAGCAAATCCAATTGAATCTTATTTCATTTCACGTTGGGCACATTTATTGTGAAAGTGACGCACTAACGAAGGTGTTTTTAAAGTAGTGATAATATTAAAAGTAATAATTATGAATAATAATAATAATATAATAATAATAATAATAATATAATAATAATAATATAATAATAATAATAATAATAATAACTAACATTTCAGATGAATAACCTTTGCAGGGTTATCAAAAATGATTCGCATTATTTGAGCTGATAATCATTTTGTTGAGCACGATATTTTTTATGAAACTGACGATGTTACTCTGACGAAGGTATTTCTAAATTAATTAAATAGTAAAAAATGATGATTATGATAATAGTATTATAATAGCAGCAACCACCAAGTTTTAGCCAACTAGCCTTTCTCAGGTTAAGAAAAAATATTATAACTTCATCCATGACATTGAGCTTGCTTATTTATTATGAATGTTTTTCAAATAAATTAAAATTGTAATTATAATAATAACAGTAATAACAACGGCAATAATGGTATTAATAAAGATAATTCAGTCATGTGATTAAAAAAATTGGAACGATGATGATGGGAATTGTGATGATGATAAACGATGGCGGCTTTGTTCACAAGGTACATACATTTCATTAATAATAACATTACTGTTGCTATATTAGTATTAATTATTATTATTATTGTTAATATAGAACTCATTCTAAACATTTTAATCATCGTCAGCGACAAATGAATTCAATTCATTTTTATTAATTAACTTATTTTCCATAGTTATACCCACCTTAATGGGTGCCAAAATCTCAATTCTAAAATTGGAGCTTTAAGCCATGCTGATTAATTATTGTTTCATTAACTTCAATTGCATAGCTAGGTTCGTTGCCGTTGTCGTCATTGTTGTTATTAATATTGCTCATGAACTGACAAAAAGTAGTATTCTCCAGTTGTTGATTGTTGTGAGATTGGTTTGACAATCGGAGATATTTTCAAATTTAAAATTAATTATAAATAAATGTATTATAAATAATAAAGACTAATAGCAGTGTCAAGAATCAACATTATCATCGTTATAATAATAATTAATGCGATCAAAATAATAAAACAGCTTTTGCTCAGTCAATCAATCCAAAAATTAAAATCCAACCACCACATTTAAGACAAATAACCCTCGGAGGGTTACCAAAAATAAAGCAAAGATCACTGCGATAAAAAAGCCTGTAACATTTTATTGAATTTGTTGGAAAATTGATAATCTAGCAAAGGTGTTTCTAAATCGATGATAATGTTAACAGAAAAAATATGTAAAAAAAACTAAATAACAATACAAATAGTGATGTTAATAATAATAACAACAACAATAATAATAATAATATCATCATCATCATCATCATCATCTGAACACGAAAATCAGTCGAGCAAGCAAAACCATGTGATAATAACGACAATATTAATATTAATATTAAATAAGTACAATAATAATACAGACGATAATGATAATAATTATAATGATGATGATGATAATGGTGATGATAACATTCCTTCACATTCAACAAGCGGCTTTTATCTCGTGGAAAAGAGCGGGAAACCAAAACTGCTTCTCGTCCGTCTGCTCGTCCACCCAGGCCAGTCCTTCCAGTAACATGAATTCCTGGGTAAGCAATACGATTAATATTACAATTAAACAATAACAAGCAATGAACAAACATTAATTAAGTGGTAATATGATAATCGACAATTACTGTTATAAATAAGCTTAAGCGGTAGCATGCTAATTAATAATATCATTTGGTATATTTTGTTGGAATAATAACAATAATAATAACAAATAATGATAACCAACAAAAATATTAATAATGTGTTCAGAATTCATAATTTACTTAAAAACAATCTTATTAAGCAAATCTTATTTCAAGCAAATAACCAAGAAGGGTTAAGATCAAAAATTGTGAACCAACTTAATTCTCCAAGAATCAATATGGCTTTATTTCGTTGGGATGTTTGTTGTGAAAGTGATGCACTTGTGATGGTGTTTTTATAGTTATATTTTCAACATTAATAATAATGTAGAATAAAATAATAATTAATAATTATAATAAATATAATTCATATTATCCCCCAAAAATGTCTGTTTTTGCAGACACACAAGAAAATATAAACTTTAAATAGTGATGATGATGATGACGACGACGACGATGACAATATTGTTTACAAGATTTATATTTGACATTAATAATAATACTTCTACTAGAAATTATATTTATTAATAAGAATTTTTAAAAAATTTTAACCAGCAAGAAATACTTTTGTTTTGCTAATTAATAGGTTCCTAGATGATAATGATGATCATTGCGATGATTATCACGATGACCATCATGATGATGATATCCAAAAACCAGGTCAATTACATCTCAGTTAAACAAGCTAAATCAGTTAAATTTTATTGAGTTGATTTTGTTCTTTTACAATTAAAAGAGCTTTTATAAAGGATAACGAAGAAGTTAAACATCACAAATTGTTCATAATTATTCAGTGCACCTAACAATGCTTTCGTAAGTTCTAAAGGCAAACAATCACACAAACACGCAAAGCACACAGTATTACCACATTTGTAATAAATTAGGTCGACAGGGTTCAATTTATTTAATTTTGCCCTCTCCAAACCTCAAAAATAATATTCTGCTAACCACTGCTGTGGTAATAAATTAACGCTTAATTACTCAACAATTTATTCACGTTCGCTTTCCTCAACAATGGTGTTTTAGAATAAATGTAAGCATACGCACTTTTTTTCATTTTATGTATTTCGTTTAATAATAATAATAATAATAATAAAAATAATAATAATAATATAAATAATAATAATAATAATAGTAATAATAATAATAATAACAGTAATAATAATAATATAAATAATAATGATGATAATAATAATAATAATAATAAATAACAATAATAATATAATAATAATTATAACTTAATTAATTAGAATCTCACCAGAGCCCTGTCGACCCTTTCGTCTTCCCATCTCAACTTGTCCTTCAGCTCACGGAATGTCACAAAACCTTTCCCCTGTCAAGGTTAAACAATTAATGCTAGTAACAAAATGTTAATACTGTTTATAATAATAAAAAAAAAAAATAATAATAACAACAACAATAATAATAATAATAATCATCAAAAAATAATAATAACAACAGTGATAGTAATAATAATAACCACACAAATAATAATGATAACGATCCACACAAACTTGTTCAATACAAATCCATTCCAAACAACAAACAATAAACATCGGACCTCTGCCAACGAGAGTAGGGACGTGTGATCCATGGACAACTCCCCGGGGATACTTTGGACCAAGTACTTGCCCCCAGTCAGGGGTAAGGCCTTGAAGCCACTGCCTAGAATCTTGAGGGTCTTGATGGAAGTAAGGATGTCATCGCTGATGATGAAGGAGTGATAGTCAATAATTAGTCGTTCCTCATTATAATAATGATAATGATGATGATGGTTGTGGTGATGGTGAAGATAGTGATGTTGATGGTGATGATATATATGGTTAGTATCTTAGTGATGATAATGATAAATAAAGTAATAATAATTTTGCTAGTAATAATAAAATTGATAATGACATAAATAATGATGATGACGATAATAATAATAATAATAATAATAATAATAATAATTAATTAATTAATTAACTCAGAGGACAGGGTTAAAGGTTAACGACTCCAATTAATATTCGCATAAATTTACCAGCTGACGTCCTCCTTGTTCTTGACCTGCAACGAGTTCACCCTCTGCCTAAGTTCCACCAGCTCCATGAGGCCTGCAATTAGGAGGCACCATCATCATCATCATCACTGTAATCACTATTATCATCATCATCATCGTTTTCATTATCAACATCATCATCATCATCGCCATCATCACCACCAGCTGATGATGTCACCATTATCACCATCATCATAATTATCATCATGATCACCACCATTACCACCACCATCATCGTCGTCATCCTTCCATTTACTCATGCGTCCATCTATCCATTTGTCCATCCATTCATTCAATCATTCATCCATCCATCCATTCATTCATCCATCCATCCATCCATTCATTCAATCATTCATCCATCCATCCGTTCATTCAATCATTCATCCATCCACCTATCCATTTATCCATCCATTTATTCAATCATCCATCCACCCATCTACCCGTCCGTTCTAACCTCCGTTCTTGTGGCTGTTGGCCATGCATATCTCGATGACCATGACTCCGAGTTCGTAATAAAAGTCTCCAACACCAAGCATTTTGCACCAGAATCCCTTGCTTGCTTTTAAGAGACGAACGATTGAATACATTTAATAATTAATGATTTAAATGGTTAATTTAAAATAAGTGAATTAAATTTAGAGGCTCAAATAAAAAAAATAATGGCTAATATGTTTTGTAACATTCAACAATATGAATGATTTAAGTGATTAAATTAAGTTAAACGAACACAATAAATTACAATTAATACAATAAACTTCTGGTATAATATTAAAAAATATGATACAAAACATATTATAAATACAACATAGCATAAATTATATATTATAATGAGTAGATCGCGTGTCGTTAAAGAAAATCTTGGCCGAGTCTCACAGGCCAGGGGATCGACTCCGATCGAGGAACACATTTCTTGGAACTGTTTTCGGAACTGCGGATTCTTCCTGATCTCCTCCTTGTGTTTCGAGGCAAATTCTTCCAAGTTCTTCCGAAAGACCTCCATTTGCGATGACATCTGGAACGTGCAAATGACGTTTAATGGAAGCCGTGCTGTTCGTATAATAAGTTATACTAATCATATAATAATCATGGAATTATTATTCGATTAAAGGTTTCGAAGGAATTTATCGACAAACGACTTTTTTTCTTATTTTGGTTAGGAAAAACAAAATTGAATTTTTGCCTATGAATGCCATGTCATGTAAAAGCTATATCTCTTGTTTAAATGTTCTTAAATGAAAAAATAAAGACAATTAACCACCAAAAAATACAGAATGAAACAGAATCAATTGTATCAATTGTAGTTTTTAGTCAGATCTAATAGTAAATTTTAAGGATAATCAAAATCTGACATAATTCATGTACCTCGGCTAATTGTTCAGTGGCTATTTCAGACCCTTTATCTTTGAATTTGGCCTAAAATCATTTAGTAATTGTAATAATATAAAGCTTGAATCAAAATAAAATAGATAAAGTTAATATATATTATTATACATAATATTGTTGAGGCGACAAAAATTCACCTGAACTGCACTTTTGTTTTTAATGGCTCCAACACCAGCCCCTCTTCTGTGCATTTTTGATTCAATTCGGATATGGTGTTTAAATCTTTTGTTAACGAATACTCTTCTTTAAAAAAAGAAAGTTCCTTTTATGAATGCTAAACGACGTAAACATCTGAAACCAAAACATGTCGAACGAAACGCTAAAGTGAAATGTAAGTTTAAAAAAAATATTTGTGTATTGTTTTGAAAGTTTGCAACAAAAACATACATTAATGCTGTGTATTTGTATTTAATTATCAATTTAATAAAGAAATAACTGTTCACAATTACGAATTTTCAAGCTGTTCACGCTCAAATTTAAATCGCATTCATCAATGACGAAGTTGTTTCTCTTCTCATTAGAATTGCATATTACTCGGCTGGTCTAGAATATTCCTAAAATTGGATAGAGCCTTAGGCTATTCCCTAGTGGTGAACCTGTTAGTAACTGGTCTTGTCAATTAATTCTGCGTGCTGAGTGTGCAAGCAGGAAAGAAGAGCCAAAACTCGGTCGAAAGCCATGAATCGGCCGGTGAGTCAAAGCCCTTTGACATGGAAAGAGCATAAATCAGGTGTCGTTAATTCTAATGAGAGACCGATGCATTGGAAATGAGCTGGAATAAATTGTGCAGTAAACAATTCGGCTCCTATAAAGCCGAGATAATTTAATACGGCAGAGTTTTCGGCTCCAAAGTCTAGCAGACACATTCGCTAGTATATTTCAACACGCTGATTTTAAATTTTACAAGCTCGCAAAAAAAAAAATAAAAGTGGCTGTCTTAATATTATCACAATTTCTCTTAAAATTCTTATAACAATTTTTTTTTTGAAAAAGAGTTCTAACCAGGAATCATTTTAAGATCAAAACAGTGGACGACCTTCAAGCAATGGACAGACGACAGGATTCAGATGACGATCGACCACCGCTACCCAGCGTGCCTCCTCCGCCACTCTCCCCATCCAACACTCCACCTCCAACCCCGGTAACACCATCCCCCCTTCGTTCGGATTCCCCGGCGCTTGGCAGGAAGGAAAGCAAAGAAGCTCTGCGTCATCCTGAAGTACCTACGACTAAAGTCTGCCCAACAACTGGACAATCGATTACTCGGCCAAGGTCTAAAGACGGACCTCTGTCATTCTCGAGAGAGCCCATTTTGGATATTGTCCAGTATAAAAATCCACCAGGACAGACTGAAGAGCAGAGCAACAGTTCGGAATTCAACCTCGATCTAGACAACTTTTCACGTGAGTTGATGAATGTCTTCGAGGATTTGGATGCTAAAATTATCGCCCACCAGAAAGCTTCAGACGGCCTCTGCTTCGCTCTGCTGCCGAAAAGTTTGAGAACGAAAACATCGTCTGTGGCAGGCGATAAAAACATGATCAAAAAAATCGTCGACTCTCAAAACTACATCGTCACTTCTGGCAGCTCTAGCGGCCAGCATCGTAACAGCTACGTGGAAATTGGAGATGACTCATCGGGTTTGAAAGAAGCTGAAGATCCTGGAAGCATTTCAAACGGCAATTCAGCTGATTGTGACGTCAAATTCAGCGTCAAAGAGAGAGCAGTTCCGTCACCGGCTAGGAAATTTGAAGATGAACTCGCTCCTCAAAAGTTCATTTCACCATCTCTGAACAGGTCATCCAGTTTTTCCAACTCTATCGTAAGGAAAAGTGAGAAGCTTCCGGGAACAATCTTCAACCAAAGTTATCACCAGGATCATCATCATCAGGATCAGGATCATCATTATCATAATCATCATCAGCACGAACAGAGCCACAAGAGGAGTGAAAGCTTCGACGGGAGTAACATCAGCTACATGCTCTACAGTAGCAATCGCATCGACGACAATCAAAACAGCAATAAAAACAGCAAAATCAACAACAACAACAACAACAATTTCAACAAATACAAATCTGCCAGTCTCAACAACGACAGCAGAAACGGCCCAAAAGCCAACCCATCTCCGGAAATTTCAACTCAAAACGCACAGACGCCAAAACAGCAAAAGAGCGGCTTTCACAGCTTCTGCAGTCGCTTGAAGCAGCGCAGCGCTCCGAATCGCAGCGTCTACCGGCAGTACGTCAGGCAAGTCATCGACACGGCGCCAAAACTCGACGGCTACGATAGCGACGTCGGCGGCAACGACCACAACAACCACAGCAACTTTTACGGTAGTCTCTGCTCCAGTCCGGTTACTAGTCCAGAGAGCACTAGGCAGCCGAAACTCTCTGACGGAGCGCCAGTGAACATCTTCGGCACGGTCAGGAAACATCCACAGGAAGCGAGGGGCATCGGACACGCTTTCAGGAATATTCGAAACCTCTTCAGCAGCACTACCGGGAAACAAGACGAGACGAGGCTGGCAAACTGTGCATCTCAGAAAGAATTGATCGATACCGAGGGGACCCTAATCAAGACCGCGGGTCACAGTTTTAGGGGCGTAGAAAATAGACCCCAAACCGGGAGGAACCACGTGGAAACATCGTACTTTCCATTCAACGACAGCACTCTGAGAAGAAGGACGAGTTTTCAGAGCTTGCTCAACGTCTTCAACAAACCCGCTGAACTTCACCAATCCACTTGGAAGTCTAGAATTGACAACGGAAATCTTGCCTGCGACATGCCCCTAGAGCCGCGGGGCGATCCCTACCCCACGAGATCGACCAGGGACCGGGAGGGCAACAATTCCTGGAAAGGGGCTGACGGAGGAGGTTATGGAAACTTGACTTCGTCAAAGAGATTCGTTTCGTGCCTAGAAATTAGACTTGGGAAGTGAATGCTTTTTGGATACGACTTGACAAATATGAACTTAGCTATCTTTGATGATTTTGACCAGTTAAAAATAAAAAAAAACAAAACAAATTTTTTTCAATTAGCTGAGAAGTAAAATTTAAAATTATTGACAGTGTTGATATTGACCTCTACTGCACTTCACAGCGATGCAGCTTATCTGAAATCGAAAGATTTGGAATTCTAAAAAATCCGAACCCGGACCCAAACAATCCAATTTTTCTTTACAAACAAACGCCCTTCAACAAACGGTCCTAGTGAGCCATTTTACGCACCCATACGTCATCGGTTCGAATTTAAAGCCAGTTTATTTAACTTCGGTTGCTACGATTTGGATCAGCATTAATAGCTGCTCACCTAATGTTAACCTAGTTATAGCATTTTACCAGATCCCTTAGCATAACTTTGACTGCTAAAAGGCTAGAGTAAAAAAAAAAGCAGATTCGACTAACCGGACGACAAAACGACAAGTATAGGCAGAGAATATGACGCATCCACAAAAAAAGGAACCCTCATCACGACTTATCCTACCCAGATCTCGAACCAGATCTCATGTTTTGGCCTCACCTGTTCAAAATCACTTAATCGATTGAATTCACCTGCCAGCTTCAGTTTGGTTGAGAAGCTGGCAAAAAGTAAACAAGATGTTTGACAATCCCAGGTTGAGAATAAGTTGTATGTTGACTTCTTTGATTGGGAAAGAGGCAACGACACTACGATCGATCGCCTCGCATTTATCAAGACAAAAATCAATTGTCCTCATTAGCATATCATTAGCATGCACGCTACGAGTCAGAGAGGCTACCTCGTCATCATCATAATAAATGCACCACAGAAATCAATGAGGCTAAATCAAGGGGGATGATCCGTCCCTAGGGCTGGCGACTTTAGGCCTCGAACTCCAAGGCAACGCCGAACTTGTGGCCCCCTGCAGTCAGCGTCCTGCCCTCCAAAAGGGTTGACATGGTAAGGGTCACACCTGCAAGTCACAGCAGAAATTATGTCGGGTCATGAATATTAGCAAGGTGCTAAGGGTGGAAAATTCATTAATATTCGGTAGGGTTCATGAGTTGTGGACATTTAGTAAAGAATTGTTATTATTCATTAGGATATGAATAATCAGTCGAACCTGGGCGGAGCTTCTGCTGGTAGGAGAGACCTATGCGACTCGAGTTGTCAACCTTGGCCTAAAGAGGATAAGAAATTAATTTAAGTAAAAATAATGTAAAATAATTAGCAACAACTAATCAATAAATAAATAAGTAATGAAATACAATATCACATCATCATTAATAATAGTATCATTGTAAACTTAAACTTATTGGTATTTAAAAAACAAATATTCCACCATATTATTTCCCATGCAGTTCAACCAAGAAACTGAAACCTAAAGATCCCACAAGCACTAACAACATCCTTGAGCTCTGGTAGCAACAACAACAACAGTCTCAAACTCCAGCAACAACAACAACAACAGCAATCTCAAACTCCAGCAATAACAACAACTCCCTCGACGCTCACCTTGAAGATGGTATCCTTGTCCAGGTTGTACTTGGTTCCGAAGCCAAAAGCAGTTTCTCCGCTGCCAGCCAACCAGCTCATCTGAACTCCCGTCTCGAGGTCCTTGTTGATCTTGTGGAAGACCGAGCCGACGTACTCGTTGCACCCCTTCCTGTGGAAAGAGAATAACATGATTGTTGATGATGATGATGTTGATAATAATTAATAACAATAACAAGACAATTACCTTTACTAGTGAAACTGTTATTAATTAAGATTATTGTTATTACTATTACTGTCTATTATCACTAACATCACTTTAATAAATGCTGTTATTAAGCAATACCATTAAAGCTAATTAAAATTACCACCCAGAACATCATAGAGAGTATCCAGCTGAAATCTCCCATTTCATAATAAAACGAAACATCCGTACTCACACTCCGAGATGGATGTCGACGTCGTCCTTGACGTAACCGACGGCAATGTTGCTCTGGGAGAGCAGGGACTTGTCGCTAGCCTTGGTGGTGTCGCACTGGAGCTGGAAGCCACCGAGGAATCCGTTGTGCCTGAAAAAGGTCAACGGGAAAGGCTAGACTAGGGCCCAACACGGGAGGCAACTGGTTCAGCCCAGGGGGTTCGAGACTCACCCGAAGACGACGGATCCGATCAGGCCGTAGGTCATGAGGTCAAAGTCGAGGTTTGTGTGGATAAAATCGTTCTTGTACTCTGACTTTGCCTTTCCTGATTTCTTTCTGAAGTGAACAAAAGAGAATTAGTAATTAATTAACACGAATAATGAAATAAGAATAATTAACCAATTAAATAAAGCATGACATTATGATGATCATTATATCTAGGATCACCATTGGCTAGTTATAACATAACTGTTATTATTATGCAACTATTATTATTATTATTATCGTTATTACTTTATTGAATGTTAACTAATAAACGTGAACCGACCCAGATGAAATTCCGAACTTGGCCTCAAGTCCGAGCTTCAAACCCTCGAGGAGTTGATCTTCGACGGACACCTCGCATCCCATGTTGCCGTCGGTGTTCCACGTCTCCTTGAGGGTCACACCTGGAATGGTTGGAGATTTCTAATTTACTAAAATCAATTTATTACTATTTATTACATATAATAATAACACTAATACTACTACTACTAATAATAATAATGATAACAATATTAGATGGATGCTTAGGTATTGGGTTGATAATCATATCATTATATTATTAAAATGTATTATATTTATAATGTTAGTATATTATATTATATAACATCACTGTCCATTTGAAAACAATTTATTTGTAAAACTAAGTGAACAATGTTATGGCCTTAATGCTCATGGCCAAAGGAAAACATCACAATGTTTTACAACAATAAAACATAAATTACTACAAAAGAAACTTGTTTAATTACAAAGATTAATTTATGTCCTGCTCGAATAATAATAATAATAATAATAATATAAAAAATAATAATAACTAGATTAACTCTTTTTCATGTTGGTGAGCACAACCTATTTGACCTTTAGCTTCTGCTGCTCAAAGCTAAAAGTCTAACAAGGTCAGTGAAAATAACACATCCTTATCTTTTTGATCTTTCCTTCCTGCTATTTTTCCCTTCATTCATTCATTCATTCATCTGCTGGCAGCTCATTCTCATTTGATCCAGTATGCTTCAACTGATCAGCTTCAACAGCTTGCATCATTGGAACTGCTGCAGAGGCTGCTTACATTGTACTCATCTCTTTCTGCTCCCTCACTTTATCTCATCATCTCCCTGCTAGCTAATGCACGGACACATTCACACATTCGTACATGCTCACACATGCACTCACAATCACAGACAGTCAGACAAACACTTTCGGTGAGCACTGAAAAGAAATTCCTGCTTGTTTAAACTTAACTTCTTTTCTTCATAATCACTCCTGCAAACATGTTCATGACCTACTGACATGTGATTGGCTGTTTCCTCTTATCATGAATATTAATCATATTGGAATTAGATATGATAACCATCTCCTCATGTCGCTGAATATTTTCCATGAAAAATTAATTTTACTCAATATTCAGGCACAAAACAAACGAAGCAACTTATGAGACCTTGAAAAAATTCGTTCAAAAGGTCATCACAACCTTTGCATACCACAACAAAACAACCCAACACACAAGCAATACCTAACCATTTAATACTTAACAAGCTAATAATAACATTAATATTGATGAGACCAATAATTGGATTGATGCAACAATGCATCCAGACATCAACTACTGATAATTCTACAAAACAGAAATCATATCATATCAGCTACAAACCACGATAATAAACTAATAACAATAACACCAACAATAATGATGCTAGTAATAATAACACTAATAATATAATAATACCAACCATACTCCTTCAGCTTGTATTTAGACTCCAAGTTTCCTTGGAAAAGACCGGTGTCATGGCTGCTTTGACCGGCCGTGTTAAACTCGACTCCGTTTGCAGTCTTGGTCTTCACGTCAACCTTGAAGAGGCCAAAGTCTTCAAAGAGAAATGATTGACTGATTGATTGCCAATATTTTATCGATAAAATATATTTTATATTATATAAATTATAACATAATTTAGTAAGCACTGCAAAACAGTGACTTCGTTCACTTACGGTAACCCTTGGAGAAAAGGTCCCTGGCACTCTTTCCGAGATCAGCAAATGATGGAGGAGACATTTTTTAGACAAGTTTTTTTATCACCTGGAATAATTTCAACGAAAACATTTCTTAAAGAAGGATGACAATTTGCTTGGAATTTACTAGTTCTGGCTTAGCCTAGTGTAATGCCTTAAGACGCATGGATAACAGGCAATTCGCATGGCTCGATGTATCAAGGACACGGCGTTGTTTAAGTCGAAAAAAAGCAGCATTTCACATAAAACACTACTAGTTGAGGCCAGCTGGTCACATGTTGCACAAGTATTGAAATATATTACTAAATTATTGATGACTTAACTTACTAAACCAAATCAAGCTCAGATCAAGACTCACAAGACAAACACGCTAGAGAAGCACCGGCCTAACGAGCAGTATATTCCGATGCAAGGTCGAAGACAAAGGTTGAGTTGGTAAAATTAATTTATATTTTGTCACTTAATGGTAAATAAAATTATTTTATAATCGAGTTATTTAAGCTAGTAATTTAATTGTGGTGTTTTCATTTTATAAAATTATTGTACTCCGATGACAATTATGTCTGCTTTAGACTTCGGGATATAGCAGCTCAATAATTTCAGGCATAAAATTTTCATCTGATTAAATACCTACATTTTAATTACTTAATAATTAGATAATATAATTTCCAAAAAAGGAGACTATTCACTATCGCAGGTAATATAAACAGGTGGGCAACACATTGTAATGTGACCATGATGTAGAAATTGTACGCGCTAGAGTCGCTAACCTCTGTTTTGTTTACATATTTGAATAGTTTTACATTCCGACCGATAACTTTAAAAGCTCTGTGAGTATAAATTTTAAGCCAGGAAGCGATATCGGTTGCCTAATCAACTGAAACCAGTATAAGTTCAAAGTTTAGGGGCGTTCATCGCCTGCTTCTTTCTCCTTTCATCGGGAACGCCTTTGAAATAAATCTGCTTTAGACAGATTTCGAATCAGTTAGCGATAATTAATAAATAAAGATAATAAGTTAATTAGCCGATGAACGATAATCTTAATCTTGACTCGATTGCGACAAAAATACGACAAATAAGTTTTTCTTATATTTATTAATTAAACTTATTTAGAATATTTCTTTCAACCTAACGAGAAGTAAAAAAAACAAGACGATTGTGATGTCGAACCTCACAACCAACTACACGGCGACGACGACAGCTTACACAGGCTTCACCAACGACACAGCGTCAACAGCAACAGCTGCAGCGACGACAACGACGACAGCGACTACAGATTTCTGGAGTACCAACTTCACAACTTTCTACACGACCGGCAATGGAACATTCGAGAACACAACAACTCAGAATCCATTTCCACAGAAGAATGCAATCTTCCTTCAGACCATGTCAGCCCAGTCATTGGCCGGAATCTTTGCCATTTTTGCCATCATCTTAACATCTATACAAGTGAGCTTCGATCATGAGTTAATAATGTCAATTAATGGCTGATAATGTTAATAATTATTACAATAATAGTATTATTATAACAATAGCATTATTATTTATTTATTATTATGTTTTTTAGCGCTGAATTATTTTATTATACTAGATTTCTCTTTAAATCACTTTTTGGGTGATATTTGTGAGAGATCAATTAATTACTGCTCTTATGTAACAACTCATTTGTTTGCCTTGACTTAAATCGTTACAGTTTGATGACAATAGCCAATCATACAACGAACATTACAACAGCAACAACAACACAAACATTCCTAATAGTACTCACTTGGTTGGTGAATGACAAAACCAACAACAACTGCAACAGTAACAACAATAACAGCAACAACAACAACAATACTTGTTGATGAACCAAAGTAGATGATCCACAAAATGGCTTTTTGTCATTCTTCTCCCAGAACAGATCCAATATCGATTGGGAATTTTTTAAATCCTCAAAAATTATGACGGAACGATCGATCGCTTAAGGAAAAAGAAAAATTTAATCTAACATAAAAATTTAATTAATTTCACAGCAACAAAAAATAAAAAATATGTGGACGGAATAATAATAGTCGCAGAGGAATTGTGGAAAGTCAGGGGAACCCAGAATAAGCATTTGTTGATATAACAATGACATAATAATAATCATATTAATACAATTATAATATTTGATATCAATAAAAAACATATATAATTTTAATTGTAGATAATATAAACATATAATAATAATAAATATAATTATAGATAATTATATACCAATAACATCAATGACATAATAATAATCATATTATACCAATTATAATATTTATTATTATCTGCGTAACTAGCAATGGCAGTTATATGCATTTAGTGGCAATTATATACATTTAGTATTAGTTGTAATCAATGTTAGAGACAAAGGTTGTAATTTTAATTTGATTCATTCGTTCATCCATCCATTCCTTCATACATCCATCCATTCGTTCATCCATCCATCCATTCGTTCATCCATCCATCCATTCGTTCATTCATACATTCATTCATCCATCCATCCATCCATCCATTCGTTCATCCATCCTTTCATTCGTTCGTTCGACCACCAGATCTACTTCCACCTGAAGTACTACACGACCCCGTCGATTCAGAGGTGGATCGTTCGGATCCTGTTCATCGTTCCCATCTACTCGTTCAACTCCTGGCTGAGCCTCATCTTCTTCAACAGGGACAGTTACTATGTCTACTTCAATACTGTCAGGGACTGCTACGAAGGTGATGATGATGATGAAGGTGGTGGTGATGATGATGATTGGTAAAGATAATTATGATATTGAGCATTTTAAGTCTAGCCATTTGAGAAGTGATGATAATGATGATGGTGAACTTAATGATGATGAAGAGGATGCTTACATTAAAGATGACGACGAACGAACGAATGAGTAAGCGACATGCAAATCAGAGGTCGCGAAAATTATAAATTGTAATGACTGCCGCAAAGACAGGCAAAGCTGATTTCAGTAGCAATTATTCCATCATGAATATGGTTTACAATAACCACACATTGATGTCAGTATGTTGCAATTAGTCGTAACGTAATTATTACGATTATGATTAACTAATATTTTGATGCAAATTATGTCAGCGTTATTATTATTATTATTATTATTATTATTATTATTTTATTATTATTTTTATTTTAGCTGTAGTTGTTACCAATAATCTGTTACAAATCCTTGAAAATGGGCTGAAAAGTTGCTTAATCAGAAAAGCATTACACAGTCGTTCTGAAAAGACACAATTGATCGATATTATTATTTTTTTATTACTATTGGTAATTATTTTTTTATTTTATAATTATTATATTATTACTATTTTGTTGGAAATTCCTGAAGGTTATTTTAGATGACAGCATAATGACTCATAGGACTTTACTAAAAATATAGCATCAATAATATTTTTAAATGATTTCTAAAGACATTCTGTGTTATATTATAAAATATTATTAATAATAAGTTAATTAATTAATTAACTATTACACAATACTAATAATAAAATAATAATATTAATATGATAATAATAATAATTTATAATATAGCGCAAAATGTTATGTATATTATATTATTAATAATAACAATATTATTATTATACCATGTTATTATTATATCATTACAGTTTATTATTTTACGGTTATTAGTGTTGCCATTATTACTATCAATATTATTGTATTTTAGATGATATTTTAAAGCAAGTTGCACCTGCCAAAAATCATGAATTGCTCGCTGATAGCAGCCAGGTGCGAGGCTTATCATCGTAGCCTGAATTCTTCATCATTGTCTTCATCATCGTCATCATCACTATCACTGCTTTCATCATCATCATCGTCATCATCACAATCATTATCATTATTATCATAAATCATATTTATATGGTAATTAGCACCAATGTTATTCATAGTAGTAATATAATAATTAAAAAAATAGTAATTATTATTATCAACCTGCCCTTCTCTTATTTACAGTGGGGCGCATTACCTTGAATTATGTTAAATGTAATGGGTTTATTATTTTAATGGTTCAAGCGGTTTCAATTAAATACCGTTGTTGTTTATGAATTAACAATCACATAAGCCAACCCAATAGAAAATTAATTTAACAAAATTTGAAACAATCATTATTAATAATAATATTATTATTTTTTTATTATTATAACTTGTAGCACTAGTCTTGTTATTATTATTATTATTATTATTATTATTATTATTATTATTATTATTATTATTATTATTTATTATTATTATTATTATTATTATTATTATTATTATTATTATTATCATCAGTATTGCTATTATTATTATTGAAATTTGTTTAATACTTGTTGATTGATTCTTGTGGATAATGTTTAACAAACACCTCTGCTTAGAGAACATCATGGCCTCAAATATTTAAGCTCAATCTGTTGAGGATTTTCCTAGCTTAGTTTTACCATCTTTGGATGGCTGTTGGAGCCAGTCCTATTATTAGTCAGAACAACAAGTTGAAGCTCACCTGTTGTTACAGTTCAGTACAAGATTGATATTAATTTTTCTTTATTTAATTTATTTAATTATTTATATTTTAATTGTTATCGCCCCCACTCGAAATATTAACGTCCATAACTTATCTTTTCTTCGTAACTTTTTCGCATCATTATCGCAACGGGGCAAATTTCTTTCGCCTGCGGGTCGTTCGTCGGGAGAAATATAAATTTTGAATATTTCACGATGATCAGCTAGTGAATGATAATAATAATAATAATAATAATAATAATAATAATAATAATAATAAAAATAATAATAATAATAATAATAATAATAATAATATTAACAAAAATAACCACAATAATAATATTATAATTTTACATCATCATCATAAAATCCTTAACATCATCATGTAATTATTATTGTCATCGTTAATTAAATTCGTTTAATACTTATTGCTGGAAGATCTGACCATATCGTTAACAAAACACCTCTGCTTGGAGAACTAACTGACCTCAAATATTTAAGCTCTCATCTGTACATGTTCTTTACCTCCTTCAGGCAGTTAATTAGCTTCTTTGGATGGCTTTACGTCGGTTTTGTCACTAATCATTACAACAAGCTGAAGATGATTTACTGTTATTATTGTTCAGAACAACATTAATTTGTTTTATTTTAGTTATTTATATTTTAAATATTAACATTTTTTTTAAAACATTAACATCCATTTCATAACTTTCGTGACTAGGACGGAACGAGATTAATTCGTGGAATGTATTTTCATCAGCCTGCCATTTTCAGTCGTATTTACAGTGGGATGCAGTACTATGCTTGAATTACTTTATATTTAATTTTTAACACAAGAGGTTTTAATTATGTATATACAGTTGTCGTTTATAGATTAATTACTTTAGCTCACACCGATTATCTGTATCTGACAGCAAATTAATTTAATAAAATTTGAAGTAATCCTTATTATTATTAATATTGTTATTCTTTATTAATGTTATTATTATTATTATTGTTATTTTCATCATCAACAGCAGCACATTATCATAATCATAAATAAGCAACTGTTATAATTTCTAAATCAGTATAGTTTGAGGAAGTGATTGAACTAGCTAGTTCTTATCTTGACTTCTTATCGTTAGTGGATGATTTGCAGAAATTGAGTTTTTTTTTAACAATTTGTTCCCTAACAGAAAGACTCTTTAATAATAATAATAATAATTAATAATAATAATATAATAATAATAATAATAATAATAATATAATAATATAATAATAATAATAATAATAATAATAATAATAATAATAATAATAATAATAATAATAATATAATAAATAATAATAATAATAATAATAATAATATAATAATATAATAATAATATAATAATAATAATAATATAATAATAATAATATAATAATAATAATAATAATAATAATAATAATAATAATAATAATAATGACAATTATAATGATAATGATTATTCTAATGATAATGATAATGATTATGCTAATGATAATGATAATGATAATAATGATAATAAATGCATTTGTATAGTGCCATAAGCATCAGCATGTATGTATTTATTATAATTAATTATATTATAAATTTTCTTGTTATAAATTATCATTATTTATCTCCTTCCAGCATTCGTCATCTACAGCTTCCTGAGCCTCTTCTTCGAGTACCTAGGGGGTGAGGGCACAATAATGGCCGAGATCAACGGGAAGCCGATCAGGGCGAGTTGTTACCATGGTACATGCTGCCTGGCTGGGCAGGTATTCACCATTGGCACCCTCAGGTTCTGCAAACAGGTATTGTTGATTTTGTAATTCTTGTGTGTTATTATTATTATTATTATTATTATTATTATTATTATTATTATTATTATTATTATTATTATTATTATTATTATTATTATTATTGATGTTGTTGTTATAATATTTTTTTTTACTGCTATTATTTTTACTAATATTTGAATTTATTAATTTAAAATTCGTAGCCCTCTGTACCTTTCTATTCTCATCATCAAACAAACTGTTTGAGCTTATGATGATGATGATGATGATGATGTAACATTAAGTATATTAAGATGTAAAATATATGTTTAGTATTAACTATAATTATCATCATTATCATAATTTTCTGACTCGAGTCTAGCCTACCAATCATCTGGTCTTTATCATCAACATTATCAGATCTTATCATGATCATAATCACCACCACCGTTGTCATCATCATTTTCCTTATGATCACAAAAGCAATTGAGATTGTAGTCTCATTAGCATTTAAATCACCATCATCATCATCCTGTCGCCTTCATCATCATCATCATTGTCACCATCTCTTTTGAATAGTCACGGCTCTTTAGAAATGCGTTGTCCTTTTTCACGGAATTTTCAATTTAAATAACTAAAATTCCAGTTAAATAAAATAATTAACTTTGGTAACAAGAGACATGATTATTACAAATAATATTATTAATTATTATATTGCAAATTCATAACTATTGATAAATAAATTAATTAATTAACAGTTAATCATTATTTATTTATTTAAAGCAATAATAACAATAATTTGTTATTAATCAATCAATTATCACATTATTAATAATATTGTCTTATCGTGATCACAATCATAATCATCATAATTTCCAGGCGACTTTACAATTCTGCATCGTCAAGCCTGTCATGGCCGTCATAACTCTCATACTTCAGTCACAAGGACTCTACAAGGATGGAGACTTCAGGTTATTATTATTTATTGTTATTATCATTTTACATTATTACTTATTTATTGTTATTTTTAATTAATGTTATTATTTATTGATATTATTATTATTATTATTTATGGGTATTAATTATTCTTATCGTTGTCTTTTTATGAGGTTAATGTTATTATTGTAGCATGCAGTTGGGCGTACGTGTTACTGTCGATATTTACAACCATCAAGTAAAACATCCTGGTTATTAACAGTCTGTGTTATTAGTGATCCACCCTAGTCAACTCGTAATTAATAACAGTAGCCTTTCGCTAATAGCCATTCCCCTAGAAGAGCAAAATTTGGCTTAATCATTGTTATTATAATTATTAATTAATCATTATAATTATTATCGCCTTCGAATCTCGAGTCATCGTAACGAGAGGCAGGATTGCAACCTTTTTTTTGCATCCATGGCAACCGCCATCAACAATGTAACTCAGACGTCCACTAGAGTGTCGTTCTACTCGACGTAAATGAAGGGATAATTTTAAGAGCGGATAATCCGTACAAAACATCGAGCTGCGATCCGACACAACATAAAAGCAACGTGCCAGAGCATTAGCAGCTGTCAATAAGAGTCCTAGCGTAGACTAGAGCCACGGCCAAACATATAATTTATTAAGGTTAATAATTACAAAGTTTAATTTTTTTTTAAATGTTTGGGGTACGTTATTATCATTAAAATTAATATTACTATTATTATTATTCTTATTATTATTATTTGATATTAAATTTATCAGATTTCTAAATATTTTATTTTGCTTATTATTAACATAATTTGGTTATTTTCCATTTTTTTTTGCTTTTCCATACTTTTAAATCATTTTCACATACAAATTGAATGTGTGAAGCCCTCAAAACATTGCTTAAAAATTAAATCTCAGTCTTATCCATAATTTATTGAGGCTATACATCGAATGAATTTTATGACCTGATAGTCAATTATTATTCTATCATTCTGATAAAATGGCTAACTAGCTAATGAAGGAACTAGAAAATTAATGTGGACAATTATGGATCTGGCAGCTTCTGTCAGCTTATCATTTTGTCTAGGGCACTTGTGAAAATCAACTTTCTTATCTTTAAAACGAGTATGTTGCAGACTAAGAAGGGAGCTTTAGTACTTTTCATGAACAAGAACTAGGAGAAAGATTTATTTTTGCTTCGATGTTGCATTGTTATTATTATTATTATTATTATTATTGTTATTATTATTATTATTATTAATATTATCATCATCATTATTGCTATTATCATTAATTTTATTGTTATTGCTATTGTTATTACTACTATACATTAACTTGAGCCAAACTCATTTAATATCAATTTATTTTGTTTTCATTATCGTCCCATCACATTCGACAGTCCCCACGGTGGCTACCTCTACATAACCCTGGTCTACAACGTCAGCATCAGCCTCGCCCTCTACGCCCTACTGCTCTTTTACTTTGCCACCAAAGACCTGTTGGTCAGATGGGAGCCAGTACTCAAGTTTCTGGTTGTGAAGTCCATCATATTTGTCTCTTTTTGGCAAGGTAGCTGGCTAAATGGTGCTTTAGTTGCGTGGTCTTTTAGAAAGTTTAGGATGATAAAAGTGGATTTATCGATTAGAAAATGCATTAACTTAGATTAATGTTATTACGTTAATGTTCTAATTAATAATTAATAGTTTTACATGCTTATTAGTGCTTAATCGCTGTAATGGCGACTAGAAGTTGTGCTAGTTTAGATAAAGTAGTTTCCCTCAAAAGATTAACAGAATGTTTTACGTAAACAGTTCTGGTTAACTTATTTTATGGTGACGTTAATTTATGAAATATAAATTTGGATTACAATTCAAACTACTTGCATCTCTCCGTCTCTACAGGGGTCCTTCTGGCCATTTTGGAAAGGGCTGGCCTTATAAGCCCCCTGTACTCACAGGATGGTATCATGATAGCAGGTACGGGTACAGTTTCAGCAGGCTACCAGAACTTTGTCCTCTGCCTCGAAATGCCCTGTGCTGCCCTGGGTCTTTGGCTTGCATTCCCCTACAAACCATTCCAAACCATGAGGCAATCAGCAATTCAGGGCAATGGCGACTTCAACCCCAGTCATGTTAGGGGCAACACCCTCCAGAGCATATCGTCCAATCTGAAAGAAACGATCAATCCCAAAGATGTCGTCGTCGACGTCCTACACAACTTCCATCCTCACTACCAGGGCTATACCCAGCATTCCTCCACCCCGTCCAATCAGCCTATTCCTTACCCCAGTCACAAGCTCGGCCCCCTGCCTCCAGAAGCCCTGGGAGGCCTTCTGGAATCGGCCCCGCAGTTCAACTACAGCTCCACTATGGCAGACTCGGAGATACCGAACGGTTTCCTCGGGCAGGACATATTTACCACGCAATCAAAATATCCTTCTTACTCCAGGGACAAGGAAAATTACCAGCAACAGCCGCTGGAAGTTCCCCAAACATCTCAACCCGCTCAGACCCAGACGACGGTGCCGGACTCTCGCACGGAAGACGGCGCCGCACTCAACCCTTCGCTCCATCGTCGGAGCCCATCGCAAGGAAAGTCGAGAGTCACGGAGAAGATCAAGCTAGAGGCAATTCCTCTGGAAGAGAAGTCCAATGCCACGGGGGAGACCCTAGACGTCGAGTCGCCTCATCCGGACGACAAAGAACCAGAAGTTTCGATAATGCCCGGACTGAAGCCGAAAAGATTCAACGAGAAGTCCAATCTGCTGAATCACAAGGATGTCTGAGATTTGATAATATAGATTGGGATCGATTGAGACAAAAAACCTCAAATCCTCTGCTGAACATGTGATGTGAGAAACGTCTTTGCAATTGAGTGTTAGGATTCGTAGGAATTGAGTTAGCCATTCACGGTAATGGCAAAAATATCGCTTTCCTGTCTTTTAGAAGGTGATTGGGTATTCGATCACATTTTCTCGAAAAAGTAATTCTGTTATATTTTGGTATTTCTCAGAGAGTTAAGCATTGCAGACGAATGTTCTGCATATTTTTGTTGCACGCTATCATACTTCAAAAACTAACGGGATTCCTTGAGCGATGGATTTTAGTTTTATGGGTTTGTCTGTTACGTGCCACGTCCAACTTATACATAACCAGCAGCCATATTCGGAAGCAATTAACTTGATTGTTAATAATGATTATCTACGCAAGCATTGCCTTTGTTGATTAATAAATAACATGTTGTAAATAAATAAGTAAGCCTTCTCTAAACAAGGCCTTTTCACTTTGCGAATGTACTTCTGAATGCATTTAAAATGGCTGACATGACGCAAGGACGGATGATTAGCCGCAGATTTTACTGGTAAAATAACGAATGTTCTCGTGCAATTTCTACCGGTAACTGTCAGCAAAATAATATCTTTTCATTCACGTCGTAAATCATCTTTGTCATCTTCGTTAATGCAAAAATATTTTTTTCTTCTCACAACCATGTCACTTGAAGATTTGTCGCAAAAAAGTTTGCCAAAGTAAACGATTGAACATCGAGGGCGCTCTTTCTTACGCCATCTTGTTCTGTCGAGGTCAGCACAAAATAAATAAAATTGCTGGAAATAAATTCATTTGACGAAGAGAAAGACGCTTTATTAGAAATTACATTTTAAAACATCGAATAGCTAAATAGCTACGGAATAGTAAGCATTTTGTAAGCTGAAAAGTGGCTAACGGTGTCCCAACAAAGCCAAAAAACAAAACAAAAAAAGACAGTACCATCAATAAAATAATGTTTAGAATCTTATTGTTTTTGTAAAATTTGTTAAGATAAAACTAGTACCAGTAATTAGACGTTATAATTAAATTCAAAAATGCTTTCATTGTCAGATATAAGCAGGATTTTTATTTTCGTCGATGGAAAATCAAATATCCCTCTGGCATTTTCAAAATTTCAGACATTCTTGATCATGTCCATAATTTCAGGACAATCATTGACGTGCTGGATGAACTCTGCTTCGGAAAGTTTCCTGTCTTTGGTATCATCTGATTTGTCCATGATCCTTTTGGCTGTTTGGGCAGCCTTATTGTTTGCATCGGGCACGCCCTTTGCTTTGTAGACAGCCTGATTGAAAAGGGTAACAGATGTTATCATTGTGACGATGACTATGCTATTTTTGATGTAACTGAATGTCTGAGCTCAGACTTATTGATTTTATTGTAAATGCACGTGTTGCTTAATCACGGATGCAGAAATGAACATTAGTTATGCGTTTTGCAAACTAAAGCTGCTAAAATGTTCATATTTAAGTTATCTGACAAATTCATTCCTCTTTAACAAGTTTAAAAAAACTACAAATTCGCTCATCGTTAAACACTTTCCTTACTTTTATAAAACAATTTTAGACTAAGTTTGTTCAGAAAATATATAACCATCGCTCGATAAAAAAATAATTCATAATTCAGCTCCACACGCATGCTCTTAAACATTCCCCCAATAATCATTTACCGTTAGAATCTCCCTTATTTCGCTCTCTAGCAAATATCCGTTATTGTTCTTGTCATAGAGTTTGAAGACCCAGAGAAGCTTCTCAGTGGTACTGCCCCTGGAAGCCACGTTCAGGGTAGTCATGAATTCTTTGAAATCGACGAACCCACTACCGTCTGTGTCATACCTGGTGAATAGCATGGTGCAGTGAATTTAATGGTAAATTTTAGAAAGTAATTTGGTCAAATTATCAAGTTATTATGGTCAAGTTATTATTAAAATGGCCCTAATTGATTGATGATAAATGGCCGAGTGTGGAGTGGTTAATAATATTTTTTGATAATTATTAAAATAATATACTGCAGATATTATTATTAATATTATTTTTTTAGCATATATTAAATTATGAATTGCTCAATAATGTTCTATTCCTTTACTTTCTAAAATATTTTAGTTAATTAATTATCATTAAATAATACTTGTCTCAATGACGGTTGTTAACCTTTCTTTTTTTGTTGAAATAAATGAATAATTAATTAATTAATTAGATTGAATAAAGTAACATCGTTTAGTTACTGAAACATCATAATAATTGATAATTCATGAAATGCGTGGAGCTCTCTGAATTGTTATTCTCGATTAGGACACAACTCTCAGACGGCTAGATGAATGTTGAAATTGAAGAATGTATAAATAGAAAATGCACCTGATACGAACAACATGGCCCTAATAGTAGAGAAACACTGAATCATTGCCTTAGGATAAAATAACAATGTTGTTAATGAATTAAAAAATTAATAAAAATCATTATTTTGATATCATACTAAAAGTTAAGTTAGAGATTTATAAATAGATTATTATAAATACATAAAATTACTATTATTATTATCATTATTATTATTATTATTATATTATTATTATTATTATTATTATATTATTATTATTATTATTATTATTATTATTATCATTATTATTATTATTATTATTATTATTATTATTATTATTATTATTATTATTATTATTATTATTATTAATATTATTATTATTATTATATTATTATTATTATTATCATTATTATTATTATTATTATTATTATTATTATTATTTATTATTATTATTATTATTATTATTGTTATTATTATTATTATATTATTATTATTATTATTATTATTATTATTATTATTATATTATTATTGTTATTGTTATTATTATTATTATTATTATTATTATATTATTATTATTATTATTATTATTATTATTATTATTATTATTATTATTATTAGGACGTTATTACGTTATTATCTAAATGCATCCACTTTTAAATGACGGAACCCATGATCAGCAACAGACGAAATGCAGACACATCTTTTTATAACCTTGTTCATTACGATATTGCATTTTTATGAAAATATATTATACTTTTTAAATTATAGACTATAATAAGAATTAATTATTATTAAACATTGATATTATTCCATTCTTATTGAAAAAATTATTTATTTACAGCGACGTGTATTATTCAATTATTGTTATTTCGTGATGACACTTAAAAGCGAAAGGCATACAAAAATTGTATGTTCAGTCATAATTTGAAAAATCTTACCCGACCAATAATAATATTAATATTATTAAGTATTAATACATAATTATTAAAATAATTAATTTAAATATTATTAAATAACTGATGAATTAATATTATGACCTAACTTAATAATAATAAGTAAAAAATATAAATCATAAATAATAAAATATAAATGATAAACATCCAAACAATAATTACCACAGTCAAATAACAAAACTACATCACCTTTTAAAAACCTGATCACAGAATTCCTTGGAAGCAGTCGGATCTCCAGGATAAAGCTTCTGATAAAGTATTGAAAACTCCAGCTTGTCGATCTTTCCATCTGGAAAATCCTTCTTGAATTTTTCAAACCAGGCTTTTAACTCCTTCGTGCTGAAATTGGTCCCCTTGGACAATTCCTTGAAGTTTGGCTTTTGTTGATCATTACCCATAGTTGAGACTACATGCACAAAATGGACTTAAGACTTAATTAAAAATTAACTAAATGGTAATTATATTAATATTACTTATGTATCACAGTAGCTACTGAAACTGGTATATTAGTTTCATAGTTGTTAATTTATAATTTATTAGTTAATCATCCTGCAATTACGGAATGGTAAGTTATATTTTAATATTGTAATATTTATTATAACTAACGTTTTAGTTTAACGATAATAATTAATTAGCCTACAATAACTACATTTATTATAACTAAAGTTTTAGTTTAACGATAATAATTAATTAGTCAACAATAACTACATTAATTATGGAACGGTAAATGTTATTGCAACTTTCCACAAGTGACAAAATAATAAAAATTACAGTAACAACTATATCATCTGTAATTATAAGCAATATATTTTGTTATTGTTGTTGTCGATGTTGATCATAATTTCTACAAACAACAAGGTCACTATGCAACTACTCTTTAAATAATAATAGTTCCCTTAACTATAATTATCAATCGAAATAATAATAATAATAATAAAACATGCATTCTTTACCTGTTAGTTGAACCACTACAGGTGCTACCTGAGAAACCTTATAAGG
>JAJTWR010000404.1:327500-335000 GCA_021613335.1 Whitmania pigra | reverse complement strand
TTTATTTAATCTTCTTGTATTCAATTATGTCCGAGATTAAAAAATTTTATGTAGCGCTGAAACTCTCGGTTTCAACTGTTTGAGGCCAGGTTGTACCTTTTAAAAAGATTTTTTTGGCAATAGTCGTGATGTGTCGAGTTCGAAACCCAGCCTGCACTGCCACAAGCGCCATTGGGAAGGAGCGCTATATAAATGGTTACAAGAAGCGCCTCTGACGTTGTGCACATGACGCTACATAAATGGAGTACGATTACAAATTACAATTTACAAGTAATTATATTATTTTTTAAATATAATTTTAATAAATTTATTATAGACTATTTTAAATTAAACAAAATTGCATTATTCAATTGAATAAAACTCTTATTTAAGAGTTAATTTAATCTTAATTATCTTGTTCAATCTGTACGAAAGTAGGTTCCATAAACTTAAACGAAAAACGCCACTGCTTAGGAAACGATAAATTGCCAAATTCGAAAGCCTGAATTCCTGGCCATACTATCAAGGATTCCAATATTTTGGACCCGTTTAGGGTATGAGGGCTGCACCCCAAATCGTCATAGTTATGCAACGGACTTTGATCAAATAAATAAATAAATAAACAAATAAATAATAAATAAATAAATAAGGTGTGGGGGTTGCACTCGATAGAGCGATTCGGGTTCAGTTGTTTATTGGGTTCTCAGTGGTCTTTAGGATGTTCGTTTAGAATTTTGCGTTGCCAGGGTATTTAAAATACAATTTATTAATAATTATAAAATTAAAATATAATTTCTTATTAATTATGTTAACAGTTGTAATAATAATAATAATAATAATAATAATAATAATATAATAATAATAATAATAATAATAATAATAATAATAATAATAATAATAATATAATAATAATAATAATAATAATAATAGTAATAATAATAATAACGATGATAATTAATATTATAAGATATTATTGAAAGATCGTCATAAAGCTTGGTGTGTTATCCTTTTTATTAGCGAATAATTACGGTTAAAAAATAAATTAATCGATTATCTCGTTATTCTTTAAATTTTTTCGTTCAATTATGTAATAATCACTGTCAGACTTGGCTTAGAAGTCAGCCTTTCAAGTTACATAAAACTTATATAAAGTTCCATGGGTTATATTATATCAAAATTTTACAATATAATAATAATATTATTAAGAATAATAATATTGAATTCCTTATTTGTAAATGCAAAAATAAAATTTTTTAACATTGTGGTTTAAAATGTGTTCGCCACGTAGCGCCAAAAGGGCATCATAATTATTAACGTAATTATTAATTATTATTAACAATTATTAATAGGCATTGTAGCGTCTGATATTATAAAAAGCTTAGCGCTGTGTGACGCATGTAAACATAGTAAATGTTGTTATAAAGCAATTCCAGGAAATGTTTCAGTTATGAACAACAAGTTGATTGATTTTGAATTTTATTTTTTCATTTTCAATCCAAATCGGTGTGGAATTTTCACGAAAACAAATCGGAATTGACAAAGAACATAGTGATATGGAATTTTAAAAAATATACATATCAAAACGAACAAAAATAATAACAATAATAATAATGTGAAAAAATAACTCAAAAATCAATGACAGTAGAAGGAATATTAGTTTCTTAAAAAGGCGAACTACAAATCATCCAAACAGATATCAAGAAATGTTGCCAACTAAAAAAGTTAACAACAACAACAGCATTGATAATAATAGTAATACTAATAATAATAATAATAGTATTAGTAGTAATGATAACACGTATGTTAATATAAATAATAAAGTAGTAACAATAAAAAAACTAAATACTTTAATGTAAATAATTACTGGTAATAATAAAAAGTAAACATAATTACAAGCAGTATGTTAACAAGTACAATAACAGCATAAATGTTAAGGCGCTTCTAGATTAATTCTCTCAAAAATAAAAATAAAATATAAGCATAAAAAATTCAAGTCATTAAAAAAAATGTTTTCTTGGAACGTTTGAGTTGGCGGAAGCAAGGTGAAAATAAAACACGTAATAAATCATTATTATAAACTATTACTAGTTAACGAATAATAATAATAATGATAATAATAATAATAATAACAGGGCTAGTATTATCCATTAGTTAACTTTAAATTGATAAATAATACAAATAATAACAATTTAAAAGCACGCTCAGCATTATCGATAACTAGCAACAATATTATCAACATTACAACATCATCAAGAGGCATTCACATCCCGAAAAAAAGGAATAGACATCATCCGATGTAAGAGTCCATCCACTCTTGACCTTAATGTTGACTAAGTTGACATGACCCAGAAAACTTGAGCAGCCAATCACAGCCCTTGAAGCATGTCCTTGATCTCTGGACAGTCCTGCGCATGTCTGATGAACTCTGATTCTGAAATCCTTCCGTCCCTGTTATCGTCGGCAATCCTAAGAATTTTTCTGGCCGTGACTACCGCTTTTGAGGTTGCATTGTCGACGCATCGACACTTGTATATGGCCTAAAATGATAGGTACTTCATTAATTAAATAATTGTTATTGTAATAATAATAATGTTAATAATGAAATTAATAAGAACCATGTTTACAATTTAAATAAACCATGTTGTTTCATAGAAATAACCCGAGAAGGGTTATCAAAAAATGAATTTGGATAATTTTTCGCCAAAGTATTTAGTCGAACATGATTATTGTGAGGTTGATGCACTAACGAAGGTGGTTTCATAATAATAATAATAATAATGGCAATAAAAATAATGATAATATTTATAATAATAATAATAATAATAATAACAATAATAATACGAATAATAACAATAATAGACCCCTTGTCAAACTCACAGTCAATACTTCGACTATTTCCTTCTCCACGAGATAGCCGTCGTCGTCGGCGTCGTAAATCTTGAACACCCAAAGCAGTTTCTCCTCCGAAGTTCCCCTCGAAACGACGCTCATGGAGGTCATGAACTCTTTGAAGTCGATGGAACCGTTGCCATCGATGTCGTACCTGATCGATGTTGTATGTTATAGTGTTTTATTATGGAGGATGTTAATTTATAATTAATGTAGTTAGTGGTTCTAATATTTTATTTATAATAGTTTATTATTTTTGATATTGTAATATGTTATAGTGTTTTATTATGACTGATGCTAATTTATAATTAATGTAGTTAGTGGTTCTAATATTTTATTTATAATAGTTTATTATTTTTGATATTGTAATATGTTATAGTGTTTTATTATGACCAGTGATGGGTAAAATCACGTTCAGAGTGATTGGAAATCAAAATCAAGATCACCAGACAAAAAGTGATTGGAAATCGAAATCAGGTTCACGCATGTGATTTGACGTTAAAATCAGGTTCATGCATGTGATTTGACGTTGAAATCATCAAAATCAAATCACTTTGACCAAAAAGTGCACGAACTTTTTCAACACTGTCAATTTTCAAAGCTTTTATTAACTTTCAAAAACAAAAGTTTTTGAAACATCGAATCATGTAGTCTGTTCCTTCTTGATGTTTCAATCAGTCCTGCCGAACTAAATAACCTCTCTAGTAGCTAATGGTGGCAGCTTTGTATTATAGCGCACAAAGTGACTAGGGGCGTTCAGGTTAGCCGAATTGCATACGGCGGTAATGGCAACAGTCGTAATGTGTGGTGTTCGAAACCCAGCCTGCACTGACACCAGTTCCCTTGGGAAGGACCGCTATATAAATGGTTACAAGAGCCTCTGACGCTATGCATATGGCGCTATATAAATAAATGAAGTTACAACAAAGATTTTTTTGACTAGGCTTGATTCAAGACTAGAGAGATGACATTCCGCATCAGACAAATAATTCATGATATTGGTGCGGATACTGTTTGCCTTGTTAACAGTGACTTTTTGCAAGTCAGACTGATGATCCTCATGATATCCGTAATATTCATTGTCAAGGACTATTTCTAAATGTTGATCCTGATCAGCTGGTGCAGAATTTGTTCTATGTAAAAACACTTCTAATACTAGTTCCATAAGAATTGTTTGTCATATATTCAGTTCCAACATACATCGTGTGTCATACATCCTTATATTTAAAAAAAATTTATTTTTCACGTAGCTAAGAATGTAAAAAGCATTAGATGGCGTAGGAAATTGTTGCACGTCTCGATCCTGATATCGACTTATTAAGACAATCAATACATTTAGCTACAACTTTGTCAGCTTCCTCACTTGTAATTTTTTAAGGAAGCGGCGGCAATTCACAAGCGGTTTTATCATTATCAGCAATTTTACAACTTTCGTTAACCATGAGGTCGGAATAGCACTAACAACAACAATACAAGTTAATAAAAGGAAGTTGCATCGATTATCGACTGATAATGTCATAAAGAAAGATATTATATAATATTAAAAATTTATTAAATATTAAATATTTAAAAAAACTAAATTTTGAAATATAAATTTTATATGATTTCGTGATTTTTACATATTAAAAAAAATCATCAATCATCAAAAATATGATTTAAAATAAAAATCAAAATCGCACAACACACGATGATTTTGAATCAAATCATAAAATCACAAAGGCGATTTTATTTCGTGATTTTAAATCACTTGATTTGAAATACTACCCATCACTGATTATGACTGATGCTAATTTATAATTAATGTAGTTAGTGGTTCTAATATTTTATTTATAATAGTTTATTATTTTTGATATTGTAATATGTTATAGTGTTTTATTATGGAGGATGTTAATTTATAATTAATGTAGTTAGTGGTTCTAATATTTTATTTATAATAGTTTATTATTTTTGATATTGTAATATGTTATAATATTTTATTATGGCTGATGTTAATATAGTTAGTGGTTCCAATACTTTAATTATAATAGTTTATTATTTTTGATATTATAATGAATGATTCTAATATTTTTACGAGGAATGATGAGTGTTTATGGAGTCACATTGTATGAAAAGTTCGTACCATCAGAACCGTATTGCTAATCATTTATCATCTTTAATATCCTCTTCAATCCTAATTAATTAATTTCAATCATAAATCATTCAATCACTACCAATCGTGTTCAAAACCACAGGTGCACAACATTCGTTCACGAAGTGATTTTAATTACTCGAGGCGTTAGTGCAAATACCGAACTCTCGAAGACACAAAGTATAAAAACTATAAATTGCTTAAAAATGTGCTATCGTCATAACCACTATTCATTCATTCTGCGGATGACATTAGTCATCACACAAGCGCAGAAGTGCGAATGAATAAAATATGTTCTCAAGTATGAATACAAGTGGCCAGTGATAAAGATGGTTTTGGTTCGAGGCTATATAACAACATCATCATCATCACAAACAACATCAATAAAAACAACATCATCATCATAAACAACAATTAACAACACAATTAACATCATCATCATCATCATAAACAACAGCAGTAGCCATCTCAACAACATCAACATCCCAATTATAACAGCAACAACATCATCATCATCATCATCATCATCATCATAAACAACATCAATAATATCCTCAATTAACAACAACATCAACATCTCAATTAAAACAACAACAACAACAACATCTCAGTTACAACAGCAACATCATCGACAACAACAACAATACAATCATCGATCAACCAACCTGTTGAACACGTGCTCGCAGAAATCCTTGGAGGCCTCCGGGTCGGCCGAAAACATCCTCTGATAAAAGGTCACGAACTCTGACCTAGTGATCTTCCCGGACGGGTAGTCCCTCTGAAACCTCTTGTGAAGAGCCATCAGCTCCTTGGTGTTGTACCTGGTGACCTTTGACATCTCTTTGAACTTTTTTTTCTGCTGTTTATGTTGGGTGTTGCCCATCGTACGTAGCGAGTTGTAGGTGCGTTTGGATGAAATTAATAATTTTTTTTGTCGGCAGGTTATTGTTATTATTAGTTTTCTTCTTCTTTATTGAGTTGAACTTGTTGAGCTCTGTAAAATTGAAGATGGATGAGTAATTACGTTCGATCGACTCTATAAACACTTTGTTGACTGTAATTGTTCTTAAATGACGAAAACTGAGCGATAAATGAAAAGTCTAAATGTCAATCGCAATGCACTGTGACGCATTAAACACAACAAAAACAACAACAATCAAACAATAATAAAAATTGTTAATATTAACAACAATAACATATCTTGATATAATTTAATATTATATAAACTATAATTCGTTAACTCCCGTTTAACGCAAACTTATTAAATTAAAATAAATTTAAAAAAAAACAACAACAATAACAACAAGATAATAAAACAAACTTTAAGACTCAGAAGAGGCGAATCTCAAACTCTCGAACAACGCAGAACGAATTACAAACAAATCCAGGATGACGCTCTGATCAATTATTCATTCATTCGTTCAGACGCACTAATCAATCATTCATTCATCATTCATTCATTCATACGTTCAGACGCACTAATCATCATTCATTCATTCATTCATTCATTCATTCATTCATTCATTCATTCATTCATTCATTCACTCACTCATTCATTCATTCATTCATTCAGTCATTCATTCATTCATTCATTCATTCATTCATTCATTCATTCATTCATTCATTCATTCATTCATTCATTCATTCTTCATTCATTCATTCATTCATTCATTCATTCATTCATTCATTCATCATTCATTCATTCATTCATTCATTCATTCATTCATTCATTCATTCATTCATTCATTCATTCATTCATTCATTCATTCATTCATTCATTCATTCATTCATTCATTCATTCATTCATTCATTCATTCATTCATTCATTCATTCATTCATTCATTCATTCATTCATTCATACGTTCAGATATACACAAACCACTCACGTGTAAGCCGAGCAAATCAGGCGATCATACCAAATGATTTGAATTCGAATATAATCTTAAGTAGGCCTAACTATGCCAACGCAGCCTTAAGTACCCACTGACATCCAGCCCAAAGACCCTGCTGCTAGCATACCGGAGTGCTTTGGTTAGTCATGCTTTATTCATGATTGGTCGAGCTTTGTTGTTAGCGGTCTTTGTTGGTCTAGTTGTAGTCTCTTTGTTATTTTGTCGTGGTGAGCGTTTGTTGTTGTTGTTGTTGGGGAAAGTAGTTAAACCAACAACCACATTTGAATCTTGTTTGAACGCTCTTTAATCACCTTCCTACGCTAGGGTCGCTAGCCAATTAATCGACTGCACGGAACATCTACACCTGTATTTATCTAACAGACTCACACCTCACACGATGAAGCATCTGTAATTACATCATCATATACTTAATTCGACCATCGCAGTCATCATCACCAACATCGCAATCATCATCACCAACATCGCAATCATCATCACCAACATCGCAATCATCATCACCAACATCGCAATCATCATCACCAACATCTCAGTCATCAACACCAACATCGCAATCATCATCACCAACATCGCAATCATCATCACCAACATCTC
>JAJTWR010000404.1:312500-322500 GCA_021613335.1 Whitmania pigra | reverse complement strand
TTTCAGCATCATTATCATCATCATAAGTCCTCGTCCTCCTCTTCCTCGTCATTTTTTCACTCGGCCCCTAAGAAGGTCGTAGACTTCTGGATTCTTCAGTGCCCCATTTACAAATTCTTGTAGCGAAAGGGCACCGTTCTTGTCCAAATCTAGTTTCATGATTACGCGGGCAGAGGCTATGGCTTTCTGTTTGGGGTTTTCTTGACCTTTAGCCTTTAGAAGGGCCTGTTCCAAAGTCGAAAGATCATTCAAAGTGTAACTCTCTTTTATTGTTCTATGTTCCATGCAAATATTTTGTCAATCAATCCATCAATTATTTTTTCCTAGCGCTCAGTCGCTAACCTATCTATCTATCCGGTCACTCAATCACTCATCTACCCACTCAACTAACCGACTCATCCATCCACCCACCAACTCATCATACAATATCAACCCACTCGTTCAACCCACCGTGAGGATTTCAATCAGTTCCTCGTAGGAGATCTCTCCACTTTGATCGACGTCGTACATCTTGAAGGCCCACATGAGCTTCTCTTCGGCACTTCCCTTACTTGCCACGCTGGCTGAAGTCAGGAATTCCTTGAAACTGATTGACCCGTTGCCGTCTGCATCGTAAGTTCTGAGGTTAGGGGAATTGTATTATAGACTCTGATTGATTAAGTGTGTTAGTTAGTTAGTTAGTTAGTTAGTTAGTTAGTTAGTTAGTTAGTTAATTAGTATGATGTTAGTAATGATGTTGCCTAAAATCAGAAAATGTTTTAAAAACATAGTAACACATTGTTATCTTCATTTGTGACTGTTCTTCGTTTACGTGGCGCAATCAATATGTTATTAACTACAAATTATACACAAATTATACTAATAAATATGATCACAACCAACAAATGATTCAATCTGCCCACCTGAAGAGATGATCTGTAAAGTCAGTGGCATCCTCCTTACTGGAAAACCACTTGGAATACTTTGTAATGAACTCATACCTGATGGTGATGACGATGATGATGGTGATGGCGATGGTGATGATGATGATGACGATGACGGTAATGGTGCTGACATCGTCATGGTGATGATGATTATGACTATATTTTACCGGGAAATCTCTCCTTTTGGAAATTCCTTCATGAAGATCCTGTACAATTTCTCAATCTCTGCCATGTCGAACTTTGTGCCACTCATGACCTCTTCGAACTGCGCCCTGCTCAGCGATTGGTCGTTGCCCATGACCTGCGTCATCATCATCATCATCATCGTCATCATCATCATCATCATCATCATCATCATCATCATCATCATCATCATCATCATCATCATCATCATCATCATCATCATCATCATCTCATCATCATCATCATATCATCATCGTCATCATCATCATCATCATCATCATCATCATCATCATCATCATCATCATCATCATCAGCATCATCATCATCATCATCATCATCATCATCATCGTCATCGTCGTCGTCGTCGTCGTCGTCATCATCATCATCATCATCATCATCATCATCATCATCATCATCATCATCATCATCATCATCATCATCATCATCATCATCATCATCATCATCATCATCATCATCATCATCGTCATCGTCATCGTCATCGTCGTCATCATCATCATAATCATCATCGTCGTCGTCGTCGTCGTCGTCGCGATCACACCTTCCTATAGATTGAACAAATATTGGTGATGACATGATATGTACATTTCTCATCGCATTTGGGATAAAATAACATATTAAATACAAAATGTAATAATAATATTAATAATAATACTAATAATTATAATTTTAAAATAATATTAGTTATTAAAAATAAATATCATTTTTAAGAAAATAAAGCGCTTAGAAATTCCTCTTATCTCAAAAATATAACTTCTGACGTCATCGTTCGTTATATTTCAGTTTACACGTTCATAGTAACCACGCCGATAGGAGCGTTGGAGAATTAATTCTCATTTTAATAATAAAAAAAAATTAGAAAAAAAATTGTTCGAAAATAATTAGTAAATTTATTTTAATTTATTGAAAGGTTGAAAATTTAAAAATAAAGATATTTTTATTGAGAATCTGATAATCAAAGGACACTTGAAAACTTTCTAAAGTTTTGAAAATATCTGTTTGAAAAATATAATAATAATAATAACACAGACAGAATAAGCATGGTTTCCGACTGGTTAGTTTACAGTTTGTATGATTTATTTATTTATTTATTTGATTATAGTCCGTTGCATAACTAAGATGATTTGGACTTAATTTATAGTTTGTTTGATGCACTGATTGATGTTGTGAATGAATTATGATTGAATGAACTGAGTGAACAAACGTGGGATTGCACACGTGGGCAAATGGCTAAACGAATGAATGAATGAATGAATAATATGTAAATAAATAAATATATAAATAATATGTAAATATGTAAATGAATTAATGAGTGAATGAATGCTTGGAAAAGCATTAAACTGGCCATATGTCTCATGTAGCATACAATTAAGTTAATGAAAGCAAACCAAGTTAAAGAAATTATGTAATTAAATATTTAATAACAAATTATGATGACAACAAATTGTCCGTTAATGAAATATTAATATTTAATATTCAATTGTTTAAATAATAATAATAATAATAAGATAAAATAATAATGCAACAATAGAATCAATACGATTGGTAACGATGCTCTTTTTCATCAATCAACAGTTGCGTCAAAAAGAAGAAGACACTGTAATTGTTATCTTATTTATCATAATATTTATTATTATTATTATTATTATTATTATTATTATTATTATTAGTTATTATTTTTATTATTATTATTATTATTATTATTATTATTATTATTATTATTATTATTATTATTATTATTATTATTATTATTATTATTATTATTATTATTATTATTATTATTATTATTGTTTGGAATGAATAATAATAATAACAAGAAGCGATCAGTGCATTACTTTAATATGGAAAATTAATATTTAATTGCTTAAATAAAAAAAATAATAATAAGATAAAATAATAATGCAACAAAAGAATCAACACGATTGATAACGATGCTCGTTTTTATCAACCAACAGGTGCGTCAAAAAGAAGAAGACATTGTAATTGTTATCTTATTTATCATAATATTTAATAACACTTATTTATTGTTATTGTTAATAATATTATAATTAATTATTATAATTAATAATTATTATTAACATAATAATATTACAGATAATATCAGTACATTAATTTCTTATTTACTAATAATCGACAAACCACCGAACGTTTAAAAAATGAATGAATCGAATGAACTCATTAATTTAATCATCAACCAAAGCCATTTAGAATTCAATCAGTCGATTGATTGACAGATGCAAAAGGCATCGAGATTTTCTGTCAGGGTTCAACGTATTCCTGAAAGCCTTCATGTGCAAGAATAAGGACCTCTACCCGTGCCAGCAGGAAGCTTTCAGGCAGGGAGTCCTAGCCTGGAAAAGGTACCCTGTTATCAGGGATGGAGGGCTTGCCATGTCAATGCCCCCTCAATTGATTGTTTGGAAATAATAATAATAATATTATTAGATTAGGTTAATAATATAGGAAATAATAATATTAATAATAGAAATAATAATAATAATATAATAATAATAATAATAATAATAATATAATAATAATAATATTATTATTAGATTAGGTTAATAATATTGGAAATAATAATAATATTATTATATATTAGATTTAGAATATCTGATATCTTATATTTATGTATCCATATCGGGTGTGAAAGCGCTATGATCACCCATCCATTTATATAGCGCTTAGTCGACGAAACACTGGCACCAAATCACCTGATTTACATCCGTTTAACTTACCTGAATTACATTAATATAAATATCACCTGAATTACATTAATTCACCTGGGTTGTGTCCAGTTAATTCACTTGAATGAATTTGTTTCTTTTTTTAAGTTAATATAAAAAATTTAATAACTAATTAATTTTCAGTTTAAAACAATTGGAGAAATGTTGTTGGGCGAAAACAAGTAGAGGCATGAAGCCAAACAGGGACAGGAGTCAAAAGTGTTCACGATGCTGACGTGTGATTATGATAATGATTATTAATGTTATTATTGTTCATAAATTAAGAAAATTATTATGTGTTAATTATTATTATTAGTTATTATTTTTATTATTATTATTATTTGTTATTGTCTTTGTTATAATTAATTGACATTAAAACATCTGCAATTGCTTATATTATTATAATAATTGGCATATTTTAATGCAACGCTGCCGGAAAAGATAAGAAAAATTGCAAAATGTATTTCAAACGAAATCTACAGTTCAAAAAAAATATTAACCAATTATTTTATGTTATTAATAAATAAAAACTTTGTAAATTGACAAAAATCTTATTGATGATTCGTTGGTTTCTTTATAAATTTGCATTAATATTATTTACTTTAATATAAATTTAAGCCCATTGTAAATCATAAGGCGAAGGCATTTATCATCGTTTTCGTCGTCGTCATCAACATCGTCCTCGTTGTCATCGAGATATATTATTATCATCATCATCATCATCATCATCATCATCATCAACAGTAGCAAACCATCACCATCTTATGGTAATTACCTTTACTTTCTAGTCTTCGAAAGGCTAGATTCTCCAAGTACCTGTTAAATATTATTTTAACCTTATTTTTACTCTAAGACACGTACAACTGCTACAACTGTGCCTATTACAAGTGCTTTTACGGTGTCGTTCAGTATTAGCTTTATCATCTTTATAAGAAAAATTTATCTTTTTACAATTAGAGGCTCAATTAAATGTCCACTGAGCACAATAATATGCGTGGGCGTGGCAAAGCCGGTGTTACGCTTCGGTGCACCGGGTCAAAGAAGTTCTTGTAAATCAACTGTAACAACTGGATTTTCTAAGTCGATCTAAATCGTTTAAAAATAGAACTGCTTACAATTCCGCTGAAATGTCTTTATAATAAAATTATATTGTCATTATTATTATTGTTATTATTATTATTATTATTATTATTTTATTATTATTATTATTTTTATTATTATTATTATTATTATTATTATTGTTATTATTATTATTATTATTATTATTATTATTGCCATAAGTTTTTCAGAAATAAATAGAAGCATACGACCAGAAGAGGGACGCTTTTAGATTTACAGTTTTCAAAGATTTTTGTTTTCGAATTTATTGTTTACTCGCTAGGTGACAGGCCTATCGTTTTTAATTCTCGGCGTTACATTCACAATTAAATAAATGATGAATAAGAAATATCCTTAATAATCAAAAATAAAAATTAAATATGTTTATTATTTTTATTACTAACTTGAATTTAATTATTAGGCTTTAGCTTAAAGTGAAACAACTCCTTATTCTTTGAAACACCTTCATTTGTGTAAGTGTGCGACAGTTCTATTACAATGCAGCTTCTCAGCATCAATACAGTACATAAAACTTATTAGAATTTTTGAGGTTGCTACAGCTATCGGAAACGAGTTAATTAATTTAAATTGATGATTCCTGACGATGATTATGATGCTGGTCGGAGTGGAATAGTTTGTCTTGGTATTGCTAACGTCGTCATTAATACTGTAATAATAATTAAATCAGTAGTACTATTACTAATAACTATTACAGTATAATCTTGTTAATAGATCGTGTTGTAACCATCATCATCATCGTCATCATCGTCACTGTCATCGTTATCGTCATCATCATCATCATCGAGCACTACGTTTAGAGTTTTCTTAACCAAGGTTTTTTTTTGGTTGCCCCCTGTGGTACAAAACGTTTCAAAACGAATGAAATCGTAAAATATTATTGTTATTATTATTAACTACTACTACTATTATTATTATTATTATTATTATTATTATTATTGTCTAAGCAGTTAAATAATTAAATAAAACAATATTACACCCGAACATTTGCATTTAGGAAACATTACGACTGAAGCAAGCCTTGATTTTCTGAAAATTTGATTTCCAGCTAATGTTCTTGTCATCATGAAACAGAAGCAACAACATTAACGAGGAAATAATACAAAACGACTGAGTTTAAAAGGTCAAGACCATCTGTGATCCCTCTCTTTTTCATCATCATCATCATCATCATCAGGGTCAAAGGCCCGCGACCATTCTAGAAGCCCTGAAGCATGTCCTTGATCTCTGGGCAATCCTTGACATGGTGGATGAACTCTGCCTCGGACAGTTTCCCGTCCTTGTTGTCATCTGACTTTTTCAGGATGGCCCTGGCTGTCTTGATGGCCTTCTCGTGGGCAGCCTCGATATTGCGTGACTTGTAGACAGCCTGTTGGGGGGATTGGTGAGTGGATGAGTGAACGGACAGATAAGGTGGTCCGGTAGATGATTGAATTTTATATATTATATATTATCATATACTCATATAAATACAAACTCATATAATATATAATATATATATAATTGGGTATATGATAGAGCGAGTGGATAGACAAGTGAGTGGTTTGATGAGTCAATGGGTGGATGAATGAACAGACACAAAAACGGGTGGGTAGATGAATGGATGGGAAGACGAGCGAACAAGGGAGTATCAGATGAGCGTTAGTCATGGAAAATTCTCGCCCCTTAAAATCATTTCCTATCTGATTGGACGAAGCAGTGCAAGTCGCTTTTTGTTGGGAGTATTTGATATTAAATCAATTATTATTAAAACTAATAAATGATGGTATACCAACAAGGTTATAAATAAATTTAGATCTCAGCATAATTATTAAAAATATTGATGTTCAACTTCATTATCTATTATTAAATAACTAATAAATTAAAAAACTAATAAATGATTAACCATGAATAAATAAATTCAAAACAAATAATCTCAGCATAATTATTAAAAATATTGATGTCCAACTTCATTATCTATTATTAAATAACTAATAAATTAAAAAACTAATAAATGATTAACCATGAATAAATAAATTTAAAACAAATAATCTCAGCATAATTATTAAAAATATTCTTCTTCAACTGTTCACGGTCTTAGCAAACCACGATCGATGTGTTTAACCATCATTCATCTTCTCGCTCAGTGGGCGGTTGTTTGAAGCGCATTTCGTGAGATTGTCGTTGACGGTGAGCGGTAATCAAACAAATATTAGAGATAATGTGAAATGGTGAGAGGAGAGAATTATGACGTTACTATGATGATGATGATGATGATCTTGGCAGGGACAAGGATCTATTCATCAGGCTGAGCGAGTTGATTCAAATGAGTCACTACGGAGTTTTGGATGATGATGATGATGATGATGAAGATCATGATGATAGTGGAAGAAGGCTAGGCTAAACACACATTCAGTAGCCTAGTACATGGAATAGCTCGCAATTCAAAAGTAAAGTTCAGATTGTATACGAACATGACTCATTGAACATTATTCTGTTGAACTGAGGAAGCCAGTGTATTCTACTCAAACTATCTGCCAACTACCCACCCTCCCGTTCACTCACCTAGCCACTCGTCTATGCATGCAAAGTACCCACACAGTATGGTTACAGCACTTCATAATTTCCCAAGTTTACGGACCATAATAATATTAGTAGTATATAATATTATATAATTAATATTAATATTATTATTAACGTTATAATCAATATTAATTTATAATTGTTATTTATTTGCTGAAATACTGCAATTGCCCCGATGCCATTGAACCCTTTGTAATGGAGTATCGAAGTAACAAGTATCTAGCTTTAAGTAATACTTTCAATAATTCCATGGGCATTATCAATAACTACTAGTCACAATGCACTCATTCACCCATGCATCTGCCCAGCAATGCAGATTGGTGATTTAAGTAGATGAACTGACTGTCTCTCTAAAGCATACATTCCCTGAGATGTTTGAATAACTACCAGCTTGTCGTCATCATAATCATCATTATTATTATCATTAATACAAATATTGTTATTATTATGATTATTATTATTATAGTCCTATTACTATTGTTATTATTTTATTATTTATTATTTATTATTATTTTATTATTTTATTATTGAACACTAAACTGCTTGTACAAGCTGTTGCATGTCACCTGACAGTGGTAAAAAATTCTAAAGTGATTTTATTTGACAAGGACTTTCAGAGAGTAATAATAATAATAATTTTTAGAAAATAATAATAAAATATTTTCTTATGACAACAAAGGTATTATTGTTTAGAGGCACATTCAGCTAAATTATACAGAATTATTATCAAAACATTGGGCTACAAAGTCTTTGGCTATAAAAGCGAAATAGGAAATATGGTAGACAAATTACGAACTTACAAGTCAAAATATTAACAATAATCATAAGAATAATAATTATGTATTCATTAATTATATATTCGTAATTATTACAATTACTATTGCTATTTTTTTATCATTATTATTAATATCATCATAACTATTATTATTATTATTATATTATTATTATTATTATTATTATTATTATTATTATTATTATTATTATTATTATTATTATTATTATTATTATTATTATTATTATTATTATTATTATTATTATTATTATTATTATTATATTATTATTATTAATTGCTGATGTTATCATTACCATCACTGTTATATTTATAATAAATAATCACAATACTACTACTACTAATAATAATAATATTAATAATAATAGACCAATAATAATAATAATTATTATTAACCATAACTAATTAATTATCAGTAATTCCATGCATCGGATACTAACAGTAAGTATGTCGGCCACATCCTTCTCCAACAAATATCCGTTTTCGTCCTTGTCGTAAAGTTTGAACGCCCAGATGAGCTTCTCATCCGGAGTGCCCCTGGATGCAACGCTCAGGGTCGTCATGAATTCCTTGAAGTCGACGAAGCCATTGCCGTCGCAGTCGTACCTGTAGTACAAGTCGATGTGGTAATGGTAATGTGGTGTATTATTATTATTATTATTATTATTATTATTATTATTATTATTATTATTATTATTATTATTATTATTATTATTATTATTATTATTATTATTATTTAAGAATTATTATTTAGTAAGAATTGCGAGACCAGTGAACTGTGTCATTAATGGCTTCCAGATGTTAGTGCATGGTAATCATTGAGCGGTTTCGTTTATCTAGCGCATAGTTTCTGGAATGCGGACTAAAATGATTCAAACTAGGTCTTGAACAGGATACGTAAAGTCTGTGTTTATCCATCTACGGCTTGACTCGCGATTGTATCTCAAGCGCGAGCTACAAAAACTATGCCATTATCGAGTTATGACAGTGATTAGGTCTCACATGATGGCAGCAATAAATGCTAATCACAGCAGAAATTGTCTTAGAATAATAGCATAGCTAGAGATAATTATTTTGAAAGTGTAATTAATGTGTCTAACAGTTCAACATTCCAGCGACATTAGATGTTGAAGATTAACACAGGAATGCTCATTATGTAGCGCAGTGATCGCTGGCTGGCCTTGGTTTTGAAGTGTTTGAATAATTTTTCGATCTAATAACTTGACTATAAAATAATGATATAATGATAATAGTCATAATAAAATATTGATAATATTTTCATGAGTACATAATAATATTATTGCTATTAGATTATTAATATTATTAACATTCCAATTCTATTGTAGGCATAATTCTGTGCTATTTCGATGCTATAAAGTATCTTTAATCAGCCATACTTTGGCCTAGAGCACTCTGTTCTGCATATTTTCAAAATGATAAATTATATCCTCACCTTTGCAATAGTTAAGTGCTCTACATGTGTTAACACGTTGCTCGAAATATGTTATCAAAACTACCACAATCGGTCATCGTCGTCATCATCACATCATCGTCGTTATCATCATCCTCATCCTAATCATCCTCACCATCTTCATCATCCTCACCATCTTCACCGTCATCATCATCAGTTCGTCATCATCTCACCAAACCAGCCATTTTGAATTCACCAAACTATGAAAGTCTCC
>JAJTWR010000404.1:155000-307500 GCA_021613335.1 Whitmania pigra | reverse complement strand
GTTTTAGCGTTGTTGATTGGCTATCTGAGTACTGCCGCTTACTGCCAAGGTACAGTTTAGATGAAGTTTAACATTTTTTGATGGTAATTAAAATAAATGAACGTAAACGCTTTTCTCTAAATCTTGATGGAAATTTAATGATAATAATGAATAATTGGTCATTGTAATGGCTAAATGAATACCAAGCATTTGCTTTCAGGCTATCGGTACTTTTATTTCTGTTGGTACTTGTGACTTTAGTATTTGTACTGGTACTTGTGTTTTCGGAACTTGTACTTGAGTCCTCAGTACTTGTACTTTTGTGTTCAGTATCTGTACACTGTTACTCGAGCTTTCATCATAAGTTGATTTTAATCTTCTGCTAACTACCACCACCATGGTATCAAATGATAATAAGTGATTTTCTGTCATATTTTGTGCCCAAACTGTTTGTCAAATTCGATCGGGTTATTATGGTGTCGTAGAAATATTACTAGCAATGTGGTATTTGTGATTGTGATTGCAAATATATAGTTGCTGCAACTATTGGTATTGTTATTGTTGTTGTTGTCGTCGTTGCTATTCTCATCGCAAAGGCTATCGTAGCTATTCATTGTCTCAAGTAATACCAATAATTATATTGCACTTATAATTATTACATTGCACGCATAGCTTACCGTTACCACCATGCACCGCTTAAGCTAATTTATGCTGATGAGCTTCTAATTATTCATCACAATGATGCCATGCATTCGTAAATTCTTAGAATGTTCCCCACTGGACTGCCCCAGGGCTTGTCCCGAGGGTTACAAGTTCACAGAGGAGGGTTGCCAGACTTGCGTTTGTGAAGGTTGAATTTATCAGTTACTATAACTGTTAATATTTTAATAATAACGAATAATAGTATAATTATTATACTTCTAGTATTATTAATATATTATAATAATAATGCTATTATTAATAATAATTTTTAACACTTTTACTTGACTAACCAGCCAGCTTGTTTCACAGAAGTAACCCCACAAGGGTTGCCAAAAATAAAAATTGCTCTAAGAGAGTTATGACGTGGATGCAATTACATTGAACTTATTGTTGAGTTAATACAGTAACCAACGAAGGTGGTTTTAATATTATTATTAATTATTATTGCATCATTATTATTATATTATCATTATTGTTATTATTATAATTAATATGTGTTAATTGATATAATAAGAATCATTGTTATTAATTATAATAAGCAAACATAAGTATCTGCAAATGTCTTTCGATTCGAGTTAGGCATTATTAATTCTAATTAATTTGCAAATAAATAATTATTTTACCATTAAATAATATTTAAAAGCATCAGATTTCTAACTAACCAGAAACTACTAGCAAAAGTTACTACCTTGTATAATAAATTAGCAACTAATTAACATAACGAGCAAATGGCCAATTAGCATTACGAGCGATTAATCGACTTACTGTCTTAATAGATTAATAATAAGTTAATTAATTCAGGATGTAGCGAGGACAAATGCTTCATGATTAGCTGCACTTTTGGTTTCCAGGTAAATGAACAGGGATGCGAGGAGCCATGCACTTGTAATAGTTAGTACTTCTTAATCGACTCCATCTTTCATTTTTATTATCATCAGGAGCGTCAACTAGGGGAGGGTGGTCACTTTCTCCAGCCCCACCACCCCCCCTTTGGTTTTTGTCCCACCCGGATGTTTTTGGGTAGTGGCGAGAACAGGTCATCGAAGGTTATCTATTCAAGCATTGTCCCTGCATGTCCCTCCATGAAAAGATGGCTGAAATGGCTAATAATAATTAAATTAATAATAATTAATTAGTAGAAGCTAGTTCTAAAAAAAAAAAATAATTGATGGATTTGTTTTAAATCATTCGCTTTCCTTTTGTATTAAAAAATAAATTTTATATTTCTAGCCGAAGAAACTGTCTGCCAGGTAGTATTTATGATTCATAATTATTTAATGTTAAATTATTTGTAGATAATTTATTTATAAATATTTAATGTTAAATTATTTGTAGATAATTTATTTATGAATATTTGTGACTGCATAATTTTATACAAACGAATAACGTTTTCAAACATTGATGAGCTACTCTCATATCACAAAATCTAATAAGTTCGCCAGGTTATGCTTTGGCGTAAAACATGTTTGCAAAGGAAATAATTTGATAATTAATCTACAGCTAATGTCTGTAATAATAAATTAATGAAATATTAACGCTAATAATTTGATAATTATTCTAAAGCCAATATCTGAAGTTAATAATAAATTAATGAAATATTAACGCTTTATTTTTTTACAAACCATCAGAACGTCTTGTGCAATGGAGAAAGAGAGTGTGATACGTCGACTGGTGAATGTGGTGAGTGTAAACCTAAAAATAATTAACTGAGCATGATATTTGTTTGAGATCAGTTATTATTATTATTATTTTGTTTTTAAATTACAGAATTTCTCCATTAACCTGTTGTCCTTGCTTCAGGCTGATGACTTTTATAAAAGTTGAAATCTGTTTTGACATTTGTTGAAACAATATTTCAAGCAATAAATAAATGGATTAACCAAATATTGATTAAAAACTACTTGAAATATTTTTTTTTTATGTCTGAGCTCAGAAAAGACTGACTCAATCATAACGACGAGATAATATGCTTGAAAGATGATCTATGGTTGAAAACAGTTTACGTTTTATAAAATTATGGGAATATTATACTGGGAATACAAGATATTACAACTTTAGCAAATGAACAATAATGAACGCTTTAAGCTGCAAGGGAATCGGGGAAAATACTATTATTTAACTATGGGAGGTGTATTTTTTGAACCACATTTTTTTAATGATGAAAATTAGGAATTAATTCTTCGGGGTCAGAACTGTCGATCGATGTAATTAAAAGTAATTTGTCTCGCAGAAAAGCGGAAGCATTCCCTGGTTGTAAAAAAAACTTTTTCCACAAACATGGAGGTCGTGAGTTCGGAAAGACCTGTTGGAAAAGTCTAGATAAATTCTGCAGGCGAATTTCAAGTCCTAACTTAGAATTTTATTGCGATTTTAGACGATCTTGTTGATATCCTTCTAGGAATTTTGGAAAGTAAGGCACGTTTTTTCAGTGTCTTGTTTTGGAAATTGCGGAGGTGGATGCTAAATGCCGATCGCTGTTCTCGTCTACCTAGTAAATTAGACATCTTTTTTTATTTCTAGAAACTATAAACTGCTTTTTTCGTAGCTTCAATCGTGAAAGAGCTTGAATAAACATTTTTTAAAAATTAATAATTTACGAAAGCCTCTTGTTGTTTCATTGCTTCGGTAAAATAAGTAAGAACGGTTTAATATACACGAACTGAAAAATGGCATCGAAACTCGTAGACAAGATTGATCCATTTAAGAATAAGGCTCTCATAAAAAGCAGAAAGCAAAAGAGAAGCCAAGGTTCCTCTCACTACAGGAGCCAGATTTCATCTGAATTAACTCCTTTGCCGCAATTAAAAGGTGAACTTATTAAAATGTTTAATATTGAACTATTTTTTGTCCATCTTCAAATATTGCAGAAGTCACTGATTTTTTTAACCGCACTTCACATTTAACTATCGCGTGCAAATGTAATGCATAATGATTAGCTTGTGATTTTTGTAGAATCTCAAATGCCATTAATAAGTATCAAACTCTTTTTATAATGGCCATACACTTAAACCAAATTTGCCAATCTCAAACCTTAATCTGCATACTCACTGCACTCTTGTCAACTACGAATAATTTTAAAGTGCTTCATCAAAAATGGTTCATTAAAAGTTTGAGAGCTTAGGAAGAAGTCAAAGCATAAAATCCATTTCAGAATTTAATAATAAATCAACGTGACCTCGTTTCTATTCGTTTCCGACATTCTGAATCCTTCTTTGCTTCCCGCAGACACTCCCGCTTCGGAACAGCAAGACCTCTTCATCCGGAAACTCCAGCAGTGCTGCGTCGTCTTCAACTTCATGGATCCTGTCGCCGACCTTAAAAGCAAGGAGGTCAAAAGGGCATGCCTCAACGAGATAGTGGACTACATCACTGCCACCAGGGGCGTTCTCACGGAACCCCTTTACCCCGAAGTCGTCAAAATGGTAAAAGTTCGAATTTTTTACCTGGCAATCATTCTAAATCCCACAATTGATGCACTTTTAATTAATTCATCCAAGCATTCCTCCATTCATTCCCATTCTAGAGGCACGCAGCTTATACTACCGGGTTTTTTGCCACCGACAAAGTAACGCTTAGCAGACGCAAATGGATACGTGCACGGATCCTTTGGGCCCGTGGTCGAATAGTGTTACACACGGGATGACTTGCAACTACAATAGATCTACAACTTGCATCAAGCTTAGACACGTTCTTAACTCTACTTTTGCAGATCGCTTGCAACATCTTCCGAACCTTACCTCCGAGTGAAAACCCAGAGTTTGACCCAGAAGAAGATGACCCTACTCTTGATGCTTCTTGGCCCCATCTACAGGTGACCTATCCTGCTTGTCATTGGCTTTCATTGACCTGACAATTTATGCGCATGTATTCAAAAGTCAAATGGTTTACGTGTCTATCTCACATTTTGTAAAGTTATTACGCCATTGTTGGCACGAATAAATAACCCGTAAGATAATTTTAGGTTGCTTATGTTAATTAGTCGTTGTTACATTAATAACATTATGCTAATTACGTTTACGTCGATTCAGATTGTTTACGAGTTCTTCCTACGTTTCCTCGAAACTGCCGACTTTCAGCCGAGCCTCGCCAAAAAGTTCATCGACCAGCGCTTCGTCCTTCAGGTGAATTTGACCTCTTAAACCTCTCACTATTATTTTTGCCGTTGCCTTCATCATTAGAGCTACAAGTATAGGGTTCAAGTTCAGAGGAATGCATTTCTGTTAGCGACGGTCAAGGCACCTTTTGTCTTCGCGACCTGGATTGCACCGACACAAGGCTCTTCTGGGAGATGACGTTTTATGTACAGACACATGTGTAGTCTAAGCATCCAAGATTTTTTTTTGTATTTACTTGTCAAGTCGTACTGAGGACGTTAATAAAATGCGCATTGTTACCGACAGATGCTCGCGCTTACAAAATGCCACTGGTTACGCACTAAACAAACGAGCTCGTTACCATCGTTTCCGTCCGTCACGTTCCGCTTCTTCTTTTAACTCAGCTCCTGGACCTGTTCGACAGCGAAGACCCGAGGGAGCGCGACTTTCTGAAGACCGTCCTCCATCGGATCTACGGCAAGTTCCTCGGACTGAGGGCATTCATACGCAAGCAGATCAACAACATTTTCCTTAGGCGGGTTTTCTGTTTATTTTGTTTGGCATCCTTTTAACTCCAATGCCCCATGTATCTTCTATTATGACTAAAGATCCTGACATCTATGATGATGATGAAAAGGAGGATGATTATGAAGATGATGATGATGATGATGAGGATGATGATGATGAGGATGATGATGATGAGGATGATGATGATGATGATGATGATGATGATGATGGTGGCAGTGATGATGATGATGATGATGATGAGGATGATGATGATGATGATGATGATGATGATGATGATGATGACGGTGACGCTTACGATGGTGATTGTGTTACTGCAGGTTCATCTACGAGACGGAACAATTCAACGGCACGGGAGAACTGCTGGAAATTCTGGGGAGGTGAGGATGCATCGATGGTGCATTGGTGAATGCATGGGGAAATGAATTGCGAGTGTGCTGGATTGAAATGCATGTTTGCATGGATGGGTGGATTCAGATCGAGCAATTCTATCGATGCATGGATGGGTGGATGGAAAGACAAAAGAGTGAATAAAAATTGCATGTCGAATCATTTTATGAGCTGAGAAATTTTATGAGAGTCGATAGAGTCATGTGAATTCTCACGAGAGCTTTTAGTGGGCATGGGATTCATGGAGAAATGAATGGACATTTGTTGCTCAAGTGAATCGTTTAATGATGAACATGGGTGAATGAATGAATGATTAAGTGATTGAATGAATGGAAGTTTATTGATTGCATGCATCGTTTAATGACCAACATGGTGAATTAATGAATGAACAAACAATTGAAAACCTGCATGCAAGTTAGCTCAGAGCTTGCAAAGGACCACCAGGAAGTATCCTTGTTCAGATGTTTCCATGCCCAGCCATCTTTGAACTACTCCGTATTTAATGACTGTAAAAAAATTTCAATTAAAAACCAAACCATTGGAGATAAAGTAAGGACTAAGCGAGCAAGCAACTTGATTGGCTCAGAACTTAGACATGGAATTCTCATCTTCAGCATCATTAACGGCTTTGCACTGCCCCTGAAGAACGAGCACAAGCAGTTCCTCATCTCAGTCCTGCTGCCCCTTCACAAGGCACGAACTCTGAGTCTCTACCATGCCCAGGTCGGTGGTGTGGATGTGTCTAGTTGTGTAAGTGTGTTGTGTACACGTGTGTGTGTGTGTGGATGTGTTGTGGATGTATGTCGTGAGTGTGTCTTGTGTCTTGTTGACGTGTGTTGTGTATGTGATGTGTATGTGTGTCGTGAGTGTGTCTTGTGGACGTGTGTTGAGGCTGTGTTGTGAATGTGCTATGGATGATGTATGTTGTGGATGTGTTGCGATTGAAATCATGTGCAGGTCAGTTGTTGTTATTTGCATCTTGTTTCTCCAGCTGGCTTATTGTGTCGTCCAGTTCCTGGAAAAGGATGCCACACTCACTGAACCTGTAAGTTTCTGACGTCGGTGATGATACTGCCAGTGAAGATCATGTTGCTACTGCTGATTTTGATTGTGATGATGATGTTGCTGATGATGATGGTGGCAGTGATGATGATGATGATGATGGTGGTGATGATGATGATGATGATGATGATGATGACGACGTTTTAGGGAGTTGTCTTGTAGAACATCCTTCATCTCTCCTTCTTTGCAGGTGATCAAAGGCATCTTGAAGTTCTGGCCGAAGACTTGCAGTCAGAAAGAAGTGAGTGTGTCACGTTGTGTCATGTTGTGTAATTTAATGTTTAATGGTCTACCTCCTTTAATTGCTACCGCTATCATTACTAAGCTCGACTAAGTTAGTTGTCGATGACTTTTAACTTTTAAAAAGTTAATGGCGTCGTTGATTGGCAATAACCGCTCGACGATGCACGACGTTTAATTCAACGATCCGAGAATAGGAACAGCAGCCACATCATTGTCTTCATCATCACCAATACCTCCACTATCATCATTGTCTTCATCATCACCAATACCACCACAATCATCATCATCATCATCATCGTCGTGTCTGTTTGTTTCTTAACCAGGTCATGTTCCTCGGGGAGCTGGAGGAGATATTGGACGTCATCGAACCGACCCAGTTTCAAAAGGTCATGGAGCCATTGTTCAAGCAGTTGGCCAAGTGTGTCTCCAGTCCTCACTTCCAGGTTTGTAGTCATGATGATGATGATGCTGATGGTGGTGGTGATGATTATGATGATCATGGTGGTGATGGCTGTTATGATGATGATGGTTGTGGTGATGTTTGTTGATGCTTTGGATTTGGATGAAGTGTATAAGGATCAATGCATCGCCACAATTCTGCCCGGAGTGCACTCAATGGCATGGCCTCGCGGCCGACTCGCCTAATCAACCCGATTGACCCTCGATTCGATCTCCACAGGTGGCAGAGAGGGCCCTGTACTACTGGAACAACGAGTACATCCTGAGTCTGATCGAGGAGAACTCGAGCGTGATCCTGACGATAATGTTTCCTTCTCTCTATCGCATCTCGAAGGAGCACTGGAACCAGACGATCGTCTCGCTCGTCTACAACGTCCTCAAGACCTTCATGGACATCAACAGCCAGCTCTTCGACGAGCTCACCGCCTCCTACAAAGCTGAGCGCCTCAGGTCTGTTGAGATGATGATGATGATAGTAGTGGTGGTGGTGATGATGATGATGGTGATGATAGTAGTGGTGGCGGTGATGATGATGGTGGTGATGATGATGGTGGTGATGATGATGATGGTGATGATGGTGATGGTGGTGATGATGATGATGATGATCAAAGGTGATGTTGATGAGGCACTAGTGGTGATGATGTTGTGATCACGGTAGTGGTAATGTTGTTGTGATGTCGGTGAGGATGATGATGATAGTTCATGTTATGATGTTAGTGATGGTATCGATGTTGATGATGATAGGTGATATCAGTGATGGCAGTGATGGTGATGATAGTCCGTGCCAGGATGATTTCAAGATTTCATTATTAATTGCCGCAGGAGAATATAAGATTGTTATTATTATAATTACTTTGTTACCAATTACGGTAACTTATCTTAACGATGGTGCATCGCTCTGATAATTATAACGACGTTGTAATTAATCTCGTAGTGCTGCAAAAATTTACACTTAAATAGATAAAATGAAATATTATGACCATGACTTAATATAATAATAACCAGCAATAATAAAAATAACATTTATAATATTGATGATGATAATATTAATAATAATAATATGGTGCCTTGGGTATAGCAGCAGAAGCCATTTGTAATAGTAATAATAACAATAACTACTAATTTAACAATAATAATAATAATAATAATAACAGAGAAAAGAAGAAGGAAAAGGAACGAGAGGAGTTGTGGAAGAGGTTGGACTTGTTGCAGAAGTCCAAGGGTCAACAGGTCACTGCCAGTTCTTGAAGGATGCCCCACCTTGGCAGATGGTGCTGGCCTACCTAAGCTCCTCTTAGATCCTTTGTACGTCCAACTCTTTTAAGCACGTTCTCACGTTCATTGTCGTCCTCATCATCGTCTTCGTCATCATTATCGTCGTTGTTGTCGTCGTCGTCATCATTATCGTCATCATCATCATCATCATCATCATCGAACGAATAATGAAGGCATCGAATCATGGTTCTCGGCTTTCAATCCACTGTCATCGTCGTAGTCGTCGTCATCTTCATCAAACTCCGAACATCGTAGTCATCATTGCCATCGTTGTAATCACTATCATAAACCCCTTGAATGTCATGTTCATCATCATCATCATCATCATCGTTGTTTCTCCTCAGCTCTTTCTCGTCTTCTGCGGCGATGACGATGACGCCAATTCTACTATCTTCGGCGATAATATTCAGAACTCCTCGATCGACATTTGACCTCGTGGGTATGATGATGATGATGATGACAATGACGATAATGATGATGGCGATGATGATGATGATGACAATGACGATAATGATGATGGCGATGATGATGATGATGCTGATGTTGGCTTCGATGATGATCGAGGCGGTGATGTTGGTGAACATCTCGGAAGCAGACGAGTTTCGTGTCGGTCGCAATTTAACTTCGGTTTTGTGTCGAAGGCTTTTATTCGTTTTGTTAGTTTTTAAAATCGTTAGGTCTCGTTAATTAATGCCAACCTTTGTGTGTCTACATGTTCTTTGTGTGTGCATGTTCTCTGTGTCCGTTGCTGGATTATCCTCCCTAGGTTTCAATAACACATTGGTTCTGTGTAATGATGATGGTGATGAAGAAGTTTGTGGTGGTGGTGATTGTGATGATGATGATGATGATGATGATGATGATGATGATAATGAAGCTATTGTGTTTACAGTCTACTGCCAGTGATTGTAAGGGCTTATTACTGCCATGATTACTTGCTGAGAATTATGATGACGATTGTTTTGTGACAAATTATTATTATTATTATTATTATTGTGATAAATTATTATTAAGATGATTTTGATAAATTATTATTATGATGATTGTGATAAATTATTACGATGACGGTTGCTTTGACGTCTGCCAAGGACGACTCGACAAGACTTGTACCTGGATGTGTTCAAACATATTATTATTTATTAAATCAATCGATTAACTACGACGATGTCCAATGTTGTTGTCATAATTATTATTATTGTCGTTCTATTATTATTGTAGTTATTGTTACTACTATTATTATTATTATCATCATCATCATCATCATCATTATTCAAATTGTTATATTTATTATCATTATTGTTATTATTATTATAATTATTATAATTATTATAGTCGTTCTAGTGGTTGTTGTTTTTAAGGCATAGACTGAAGTAGTGATCTCACCTCTCAAGCCTATGAGCCTACTCCTGCTACTTATATCTTGCATCGGGCCCTCATTAATATGCGCATGCACCTGTCTTAATTGTGGTTATAATTTTAATTATTATTGTTATCAATATGCTAATTCATGTTATAATATGATGTTGTTAATATCGTCATTATTATTTAATTATTGACATGTTATTATACTGTTATTGATGTTATTATTATCGGTATTATTTTGTTATTAATATTGTCATTATTTTGTTGTTATTATTATGATGTTAACTCTAGAATTGTATTGTAAGACTAGCTGCTTGTTCCGTGCGCGCGTGCGATTCTCTCGTCGATCTAAGCGAGGCTTAATAGTCACTGGTTGATTTCAGTGAAGATGATGATTACAATGCTATAATTAGTAAAAATAATAATGATAATTATTGTTAATTATTACTATTATTATTATATTATTATTATTATGATGTTGCTATGTGTGATCACAATAATAATTATATTGTAGTACTGGCGATGATTTTTTTAACTGTTATTATTGTAACTCGATGTATAATAATATAATAGTAATGATAATGATAATAAGTGATTATAATTTTTATGAATAATTAATGTTACAGTTCTGTTGTTGTTACTTCTGATTATTATTCTCTTAAAAGTTTGACGTGGGATTCTTCGAGGTGCTGTCATGTCTAGTCATCGTCGTGGATTGGTGATATCATCATGTCATCGTTGCCATCCGTGCTCGATTGTGAGTCATCATCATGATGTCATTTTTACCATCATCGTCGTTATAATATTCATCAGTGTCATTATCATCATCATCATCATCATCATCATCCATCATCATCATCATCATGGTGGAGTTGAATTCATATGTTTAAGTACTTTCCAAACGGATCGAGATTCTATTTTCCAATTTTTCCACCATCACATCGTTACATCATCACATCGTCATCATCACCAGGGATTACGACACGTAAAATTCGGTGGCGTGAGTTTTTCAGCTCCTTTTTAGTTTCAACGTGATTGGTTTTTTTCTCTCTCGTTTTAAAAACGTTTCAAATCGTACATTTCTACCTGCTGCATCATCATCATCATCATCATGGTAGACCCTCCCCTCCCCCTGATCGCAATCGAGGGGGCCGAAGGATGTTCGGGCCTTGCCCCACCTTAGGCTCCGTATTTGCAACTCTCTCCCTGTATGCTACAACAAGTTTTACTGGATTGTAGCCTTCCTCATCTGCTTGTTTATTACAACTTGTTGTTTACTGTTTCTCTATACATTTATTTTCTGGATGATGCACACCTCGGTCGGCCCGCATTGGAAGTCGGAGGGCCCGGGGCTTTGTCCCCCAACGTTAGCTGGCTTGATCTTTGAAATTCAAGGATGTTGCGAGTCGCGATGGCTTCTGTTATTAGATGGCTGTTTTGAATAATTGTTTTTATCTGATTTTTAAAAATATATTCTTTCTTTTTTTTTATATAATTTTTGTGTGTGATCGCTGAAATAGTTTTATAAAATAATTTTGTTACGGATCGTTGAATTTAGTTGTTTCTAATAGTTTTTTTTTCTTCAAATGAACGATTGCAAATGACAAACAACCTGACAGTATTTCAATCAACTGCCCATCTACTATCCTGAACTCGCAAACCATCCTTCCCATCCTTATTGCCCAGACAAAGATTCTTTGACAGGTCTCTTCTGAACCCCAAAATTCCTTGAATCAGCAAAATTACTCCACCATTATTATTGGCATGGAAAGCCACAAATGTGCTTCAAGCATTGTGCTTCTTGCATCATCTCAAAGCATCGTGGATCTCTCGATAGATAGTTCTTCGGTCAAAGGTCTCGTTCGACCGACGACCGCGCATCGTTGATAACGATTTGCATCGATCGAGGCGCACGAACTCGAGGTGTAACTTTGGTCGATGTTTTGAAGTACCGTTAAGAATGTTGCAGTTGAGAAGTTTGTCGTGGTTTTTTTTTTACGAGGTTGCGAGGAGCAATTTAGACAAATCAAAAAACAACGGGTCGTTGTTAAACCGGGAAAAAAAAAAGAGTCGTTTGTGTTAGCAAATGGAGCTCGGGAGAAGACGTTCCAGTCGAGGCGAGAGATCACGTCGCCAGAAATAATTACAGCGAAAGCAGAGCGACGTACTCGACGAACCTATAGGTCATTTAAGAAGCAACTGTCTCCCTGGCCTCACTACCTACGATAGAGAGGTCCTTTGAAACATTTCTGGGATGATGATAATGATTGCAGATTATGGTAAACTCCGTTTAATCCGATTGACGGTCCTTTGTTTTGCTTTGTCGATTGAAATCATAATCCATTGCTCAGGAACTCATTTAAGGTGTTGGGATCAAAGTCGTCCAAGTTCAGGCTGCTGAAGCTCTCTAGCTCGGGAAACGTCAGATCGCACAATTCCGGCTCGCAGATGGTCGGATCGAAAAGGGGATTCGGGTGGCCGGCTTGAACGACCAAATGAGGGTTTTGAGCGGGCTGTTGATTGGGCCTGGTGTGCACCTGGCTCGACGCATTAGCTTGAGCGGGTTGAGCCGAAATTTGACCCGCGGTAGCCTCGGGGAAGAGCATCCCATATTGAAAGCCCATTTCAATTTCATTATGGAATCTCGAATGATCTTGCTTTGGGTCCCAGAAATGATTCGCCTCTGAATTCTGAACTTGGGCGTTCGGCCTGCGCTCGAAAGCGTTGTTAGCCGCCATGCCCGTCATATTCATGGCAGGATGCTCAAAAAGAAGATGGTCCAATGCAGAAGATGCCTCTGTCTTTACTTCCACAAGTTGCTGAGAACGTGTGTTGCAGAGCGTCTGGTTCCCGAGTCCGACCTTGCTATCCACTTCGGCACGGCTTTTCGAATTGACCTCTTCCACGTGAAGGGGAACGGGCGGTCCCTTGTTGGCCGAGAAGACGAAAGGCTGGTTCGGGTGGCACAGGTTCGGCTGGTTGCTAAAGAGCATCTCGGTGTTCCTGTCGTCTCGTCTGAAAATGTCAGGACCCGAAACATGCCATGCCATGACTTGTTGGGGGGGTTGGTGGAAAGGGTGCCTGCTGGGGTCGGCAAAGGGCATGTTGCCCTGCCAAGTCCTCTGCCTTGAAGCTTGATCTGATGTGGGTGTATTGAAACAAAGGCCTTTAATATTTTTGAGAATATGTAATATTGTTAGCCACCTCTGATGATATGTATATTAACTATTATTATTATTATTATTATTATTATTATTAATCTTAGAATATCAAGCTAAAGTAAATTCTCACATCCTTCTGAAAGACCAAAGCTCACCCTGTCCGAAAGACTCACGACGGACATCAGGGAATGGTGGAACGACATTCGAAGGATGGAGTGATGGGTTGAAGGTCAGTCCTGAGGGTGAGGTGTGAGACATCTTTTGGCGTTTGTAGCAGATTCCAGAAGGATCTGAAATGTGGTTAATAAAGGAGATAGTTACCGGTAGCAATGGTAACGTACGAAATAGTTAACAGTAACAACGGCAGTTTAGGAAAATACTTTAAAACTAATTTTCGAACTAAATACAATCGAGACTTTTAAAGTTTGAACGAAAGATAATAATAAAATAATAATAAAAGGTCAAATCATCGTTTAAAATCTTTAAAACGAACCGTGGTCGACGGGCCTGTAGGTAAACGTTACCTCCTTCCCTATCTCTCTGGTCGAGGGCTGCCTGAGGAAAAGACGGACATCCCTCGGTTCCTTGATGTTCTTGTCCTTGAAGGCTGGTACCTTACAGACCACAACACACTGTGGCAATGGTAATTATGCTCCAATTAATAATAATTATTATTAATCAATAATGGTAGTCATTGGCCTTGTCGTAAACGATTAATGATAAGAAAAGGGATAATTAACGAATAATACGGCATAATAATCGATATGACAATATTGGCTTTAGCCCTTAAGTGTGTCGAATTATAACTCCCAGTAAAACAAACATAAATTAGCCGGGCTGATGTGATGTGAGCTTACAGGTGACAATAAGAACAAAAATTATTTCATCAGTATCATCAGCAACCCCCCCCCCCCCCAACTTGACCCTGAAGCTGACCTCTTTGAAAACATCTCCTGGGCAGAAAATTCCAAAGGCTTCCCATGTGTCCAATGAGAACACAACCTGAAGATCCTCTGAATGATGGTAATTATAAGAGTAAGTGACAGTAATAATATTAATATTAATAATAATAATAATAATAATAATAACAATAATAATAATAATAGTAATAATAACAACAATGGGCATTCCATGACCTTTTTTGACCTTGTTACAAAGGATGAACAGCTCTTCTTCGCCATTGGCTGGTGCAGACTTGATGCTCAGTCTTGATTGGCGAAATATTTATAGATGTGATACTCATCACTCGAAACATTAATTAATAATAATGTGATTGATTGATAATAATGAGATTGATTAATAATAATGTGATCGATTGATAATAATGAGATTTATTAATAATAATGTGTTCTATTAATAATGGTGGGATTAATTAATAATGATAATGATAATGAGTCGAAATAAATGGTTAAATCTTCATTAAGCCCATCCAACCTCGATATGGTGAGATCACAGCAATGTTCTGGAAGGTCAAACAAAAAACAATAAAATTCGTAATAAGAATAACTAATAATATTACTCACAGGTAAAAGTAATGTTTATGACAAGTCAGAATTATTTTAATATCATCAATATCATCGCTATTATAATAATAATAATTATTATTATTATTATTATTGTTTTTATTATTATTATATATAATAATAGATAGTTATAATTATTATTATTATTGTTTTTATTATAATTATTATCACTTACTCTTGTCGTAGATGACACGCGACATGACCGGTTCCAAGGGGTGACCCTGAGGACCGAGGTAGACCTTGAACATGAGTCGGACGCACGTCAAGTCGATGGTCGAAAGGTTTGGAGGCTCTGGAACTTTAATGGAAAGACTCAGAGTTCAATTCCTGCCTCATTAATTCCATGTTAATTATATAATAATTTAATATATAGTACAATATATAATAATATAAATAAATAAAAAAAAATAACATAATGCAAATTAATATTGACAAATTTTTAGGGCAAATTATTATGAGCAATGTGGCAAAAATACAATTAATTAAAATTATATTTCTAATTATGCGGGTTTGGAAATATATTCAACGTCCTTTTTTGTTAAAAAAAAATTAATGTTGTTATGATCGGATTTCTGCCTTCACTTGTGATCTGACTGAGTAATGGTTAATTTATTACTATCGTTATCATTATCATGGTTGATTGAAATTAATTGAAATTAGCTTCTAAACATAAATGAAGCTGATCAATAAAAACAGCTTCTTAATAAAATACTTTTTAGAATTGTAATATTATACTTGCTATTAGTTTAATATCATACTTTATTTTAATATAATAACATAATTTTTATTAGTAATATTATACTGTTTAATAGTGTATCATTGTATTATATATTTTAAAAATAAAATTATATATTTTAAAAATAAAAAATAACTTATGTTTACCCACGATCCCCTTTCAGCTGCTGGCATCATCATCATTATCTCCACCATAGACATCGCTCTCTGTCTCCACCATAATCATCATCATAGTTCTTAACAACAATCATCATCATCCTAAACAAAAATCATCATCATCATCATCATCATAATCCCTAATCACCACCATTATCATCATCATCATCATCATAATCCTTAACAACAATCATCACAATCACCATCACCATCGTCACCATCACCATGACGACCGACATCATCCTGCCCATTGGTTCACTCACATTCGGGTACCATCCTTTTCTTGGCCTCCAGGTAGGACCGAATGTCGTCCCTCTTCGAACACTGAATGCCGACGTTGGTAAACCTTTGGGTTGGGTGGTGGTTAATTATTATGATAATTTATTCGGCCTATTTATAATTATTGTAATTATTTAATCCCCTTATTACTAGTCAATATGATAATTTATTTACCCTAATTAATAATAACAATAATAATAATAATAATAATAATAAATTATTAAACAAATCACAAAACTACAGCCACAAGGAAAGTCAACATTCTCTACCTGATGACACTGTCCGAAGGCAAAGTGTTCACATTGACGAGGCAGACGCCACTATCTTCCTGGCAATTCTGTCCGACCAGTTTGTGAGGGTGAAGATATCCCTGCTCGGTGACGCAAAACATCTTCGCCACGAGCGGCCCGGAGTAGCCCAAGACCTGGGTCGAGGGAATTTTGGAATGTTTTTTATTTTATTTTTTGAGGCGAGAGTTTTCTGTTTCTTCGGACGTACGACATCTCCTCCGATGTAACCGTCGTTCAGAAAACAAACGAATTTACAAAAGCAAAGTTAACTTTAGTTCATTAAAACCAATCGACAATCAGCAAACCAGTCTTGCTATTTAATCGGCTAATCAGCTAACCGGATAGCTAACCGATTATGGTTAAACAGACAACAGACCTTAATCGACGGAAAGGATTGGTTAGTCCTGCTACTGTATTCCCCCATGATGCTGCCAGCTTTTCTCGACTCTGTTATGTATCGAAATCGAAGAGCTGTCGACTTTGGCTGCTCGCATATTTCGATGCGGGGCTCCATAATTATTAATGACGCAAAATTAGTTAAGTAATATAATTTCCTTATTCGGAACGCCTGGATCTAGTCGGACAGAACTAAACTTAACTTAAATAGTTAAGTCAAGCTTTGTCTCGAATGCTACCGATGGTTAAAACTATCGGTTAAATATACCAAACCGTGAAAAACCAGTAAACACACAGCTTAGATTGTTGGCGTCTCCGCCTACTAGAAACACTCCAATTGTAACTAATAAAATCTCTAAGGCGGCAAAAATTGCAGCAACGTCCTCATATAAATAAATTCCAGAGCGGAAAGTTTCGAGCTGCTAAATTTAGAAACCAGCCGGTTAATGAAAACTAGTGTCAGTTGAAAACACGTCGTTCCAAGCGATTAGTTCGAAGATTAGACACAATTTGTAAATATTTCTAGGAGAAATTCAATCCATGATAACTTCTTAAGCATCGGTAACGCCCCTGTGTGCCACAACTGTATGCGGATGTAATTTTTTGGTCCTGGAATTCCCAAAGTAAATAACATGTCTTGAAACGCTAGATCTTTGGCTGGCTGGTTTTCATAAATTAATAATTAATAATCTTAAATGTTTTTCCTAATATTTTTCTTAATAATTTCCACGGTTTTTTTCAATGAATTTCTTATCATGTTTGATAACCACGCGCTAGGCTCGATTGAATTGGTTGCTGTGAAATGTGTCAACAAGGTTACTAACAATTTCTACATTATTATGTGGTTGACATAATTTGAAATAAATTTTAAAATTAAATTCACGAAACCATTATTTTTAACTCCCTTTGGATTTAAGAAAATTTGGCTAATAATTTTAATTAATAACAGAAATGAGCCATATATCACAGCCATAAATGGGCGCTTATGTTTTTTGGACGAGTTTAAAGTTTTAATTTTCAAATCGTTGAACTTCAGGTGAAACTAAATCGTTTACAGGTGATCAGATGTAAAACTCAAGATTTATAATTAATTACTGCCTCGCCTCTAACGCAATAAATATGGCTCCTTAAAAATGTAATAATATTATTACTATTATTTTTATTTTTATTATTTTTATTATTATTATTTATATTATTATTTTTTTTAAGCTTCTCCCGAAATTTATTTTCCCGACCAAAACAGAAGCACCAAAAAAAAAAAATAAAATAAATAATCAGTAAAAAACCACATCCAAAAATTTGTAAAGTCCCTCATCATAGCTCGGGATCTCCGCTGGATTTTAAGTTAAACTGAACTTAAACATATAACTGAGACTGTACATGCGCGACGAATAGAAAATAAAATACAGTTAATAATTAGTTGAAATCAACAATGAAATTCAATCAACCACTCTTCTTCTGTCAACAGGAGCATGGAAGGCACCAGGTTGTTCTCACCCTGATCCTCACAACCCACATCTTATTGCTTCCTTCCTTCAGGTTGATTTCATTTAAATTTCCTTCAAGCAATTTTTTGCAAATATCCCTTTGGCAAATCAAGACTCAGAATGACTTTGCCAAAGCCTTCACTATCTTTCAATTTGTTGAAGTTGTCGAAAACCATGTCCTTGGTCAACAGGTTCTCAAGTTTAATCAACGAAGGCCTAGGCTTTGAGGCATCTTAAACTATTTTTTAGCAATTCTGAACATTTTTGGGATTTCTTTTTCAATTTTGTTTCCATTTACTTCTTTCAGAAGCTTGGACACCATGTTTGGAATATTTGGATGACTTTAAGAGGTCGAATGATGCGAATTTTGGATGTGTGATCGGTGGGATGGTGATGAATTGCAACTAGGTTGTCTTTATAGCGACATCTTTCGATCGTATTATTTTGTAGCTTTGGTGATTTAAAATGAGTCGAATTTGAGATTAAATGTTAAGCAAGTCCAAATCATCTCAGTTATGCAAAGAACTATAATCTAATAAATAAATAAATAAAGATTAAATGCTGCCTTTGTTATTAATATTCAAATGTGTTTAATACTTTTGGCCAGATGGTCGATTCTCTTGATAATATCGTTCGCAAAACACCTCTGCTTAGACAACTACCTGGCCTCAAATATTTAAAGTAAATCTTACGGCGTGTTTCATGGAATGGACGATAATAAACTACCAACCTTATGGCGAAATTTTCGAACCCTGTGCGATTTTTTTTAGATGGCTTGTTGACCAATTTTCAAAAGAAATATTAAATTCTTTCACTAGTTTAAGAGTAGAAATACTTTACAGTCGTTACCAATTTTATTACTACACAACCTAATTAAGTGTTACTGTACCTAGAGAAATTTTGAAATATTTATTTGGAGATTTTATAAAACACCTCTGCTAAGAGAGCAACTCATTGGTATATATTTTAGTCAAGTCACTCGGAAAACAATGAAATTTTTAGTTTTTTTGGATGGTCTTATTTTGCGGGACCAATAATACTTAATTTGAAATTGTTAATTTGAATTTGTTCTTTGGGGACAAATAGTGAAGTATGAGTTCGAAAGTTTTTTCTGGGTTTACCAGAGTAAATATTTAGGCTTAGTGTTCATGTTTGCGCAGAATCCTATCAATCAGATGATCCTCTGCAATTGACAATCACGCAATTGAATTTCTAATCAGAATAAGGAGATGCGGGCATTGATGGAGACTAATTAAAATTTAACTATGGTGTCCTTGCTGTGACCTTTCGGACATACTCTCTCCTAACGCTGGTGATTTAAATTTTGCCAAATTTAAAAATATATTATTATTATTATTATTATTATTATTATTTTTATTTTTACACGATTCGTATGCCGTGGTATGAATTATTACTAATAGCTTGACTGTCACTTATACATCGTAAACAAATATAATCAGATATTAACAATAATAAGACAAACAGACCCATGCCAACGAAATTTATGAACATCATTAGCAGGAATTGGTATTTAATAATTTTTATTAATTAACTCATTTACGATGGTTATAACCACCTTAAGCGAATCCAAAAATTTAAGATGTTTATCAAAAGGTCACGCGCTTGAATTATGTTGAGCACCTATATTGTGCAATTGTTACACTAATGAAGGTGTTTTAGCAACATCATTATGATGATGATGGTGGTGATAAAAAAATATATAATAATAATAATATAATAATAATAATAATAACAATTCGCGAGGACATGTGCTTCTTAAATACTAATTGATATAGCGTTATCAAAACAGTGGTGTTTTTTGAATTTTAGAGAAGAACAAACAATATACAAAAACTTATTACAGTTAACGACGTTTCTGTATTTATTCATTATATAACAGTTTATTATAAAAATTATTAAATTAATATTTAAAATATAATTATATATTTTAATTATTTTTGTTACTATTATTGTTACAAATTATAATTTTCTATTATGTTGTTATTATTATTATTATTAACAACAACAATTATAATGAGCAGGTACAGTGAGCATTGTCGAAAACTTCATTCAGAAAATTTTGTTTATAACCATTCACTATTTTAAATTATTTTTCCTTTGTTTTCAAAAGACACCATCAATTTCTCTCAAAATTTTTACTTTTTAAATGTTTATATTATAATTTATATTTGTATTTAAATTGTAATTAATATTTAATAATATTATTAAATACATAATATTTATATATAAGATTATAGATATATATAATATTATTACAATATATAATATATATATATATAAATATTTTATCTTATATATTATTAAATATTTGAATAAAGACCGGAAAAATTCTTTAACATTATTATTATTATTATTATTATTATTATTATTATTATTATTATTATTATTATTATTATTATTATTATTATTATTATTATTATTATTATTATTATTAATATTATTATCATCATCATCATCATTTTGACCTTTTAGCGACATCTTTTGAACATATTCTATCCTAACGCTGGTGAATTAAATTTTGCATATTTTAAAATTAAATATAACGTTATTATCAATAACAATTATATTTAAATATATTTAATTGGTTGTGCCAAATGTTCCATTTTTTGTCACATGATTAAGAAAACACGCTAACTTTAATTTCTTGTGTCCTTTTTTTTTGGATGGCTGTTCTCTCGCTAGTCATTGTAAAACAGATATTTTTGATGGAAATTAAAATATGTTAAATTCCTTAATAACATATTGAAATATAAAATCATACATGCATCATCGTCCATCAAACGCCCGCTGATTATCATTATCACCAATTTGTATTTCTGTGAATTTCATGTTTATGGTGATTTTTGAGCATGAGCTTAGTTCATGTTGTGTTGTTATTAATAATGTATTATGTTTTTCAACAGACACTGAATTGACAACTTGTTGTTCTTATGATGTAATAGAAGTTTAAAATAATACATTTGAAGCAGTTTTGGACCAAAACTTTTGGTATATTGTGGTCCACAATTTGTGGACTTATTAATCCACAAGTCTGTTTTCTCAACATTACTCATTTTTATTCTTTTAAAATGCATTCATACTCATACAAATTATGCAACGGGAATAAGCTTTAAAATATACTATTGCTGTAATAATATTATTTTTGTTGTTATTAAGTGACAATAAACTGCACTTGTAATAATAAATTAATTAATTTAAAATTCTAGTAACGATTTTAGTCGAAAACATTCTCGGAACACCAAAGAAATTTCTTTGTAACGATTGGCATGAGGATGTCATGAAAGAAGAAAATTCATGAAACAATGGAATGGCGTGATAGTAAATAATAGAGCAGACAATTCGATATTGTCTCAACAACTTATTGTGTTTCACGGTGGAAATTTCGAATTATAATGTGATAAATTTTTTAATTTTAAGATTTTTTAATTATTAAATTATGTTAACATTAATCATTTTGGTTAGGTTCAGTGATTGTGACAAACATGGCTTTTCACACTTCGAACAATCGTCATCAGCAATTTAATGTCTGCAGAAATAAGGTAAAAAATACAAGAATATGTTTCCCACGGGTGGCGAACACGAGTGTTTTTTTTTCATGAAACCGCATTTTAATTTTTATTTTGATTAAATTACTGCTCCCCTAGGAAACAAACAAAATTTTATGTTGCGCTGGAACATTAAGAAAGTTCGTAACAGGTTTCCTAATGCCAACTTATTTAGAATGTTGCTTGCAAATCGAAGAGAATATTTTACAATTCAAGATTTTAAAAAATGTGACTACAGGAACATGTGAAATTTTAAATTTCCTACTTTTGAAATTAAATAATTTGAAAACTAAATTTAATAAATCAATAAAATTTTATTTCTGCATGACCAGTTAGGTTTTCCATCACCACCAAAGAAGTAATTATTAATTTAATAGTAATACAACAAATTTAATTTTCTAATAAATAACAGACTTATTAATTTTACATATTAATATTTGTTGTTACAATAAAAACGGTTTGAAAGGAAGTTTTTCTATAGATATCACATGTTTAAATTGTTAATTAAAATTGTTTTTAATTTTTAAACCAAGCGAAGGGTCCAAAATATTGAGAAACATTAAATCTTAAATTGAAGGTGCAACGATTTTTTTTTTACTTTTTATGATTCATTTGAAGCTCAAAAACAAATGTAAACGTCACCATAATCGTCATCATCATCATCAGCAGCAGCAACAACATGATGATCATCATTGTTTGTAGGAATCGACCGGGGAATTTTTTACCCTCGATTTAAAGGCAGTATTCCGAAGAAATAAGCAACAAGTAACAAGTGTTCTCGTCGTTGAATTTATGGACCCATGGAGGGTCAATGGTTTAAATAAAAATTAAACAAGCAGGTTTCTTAAACATGTTACAGAGCACTTGCTTTCAATTTAAGTTGCAAGGGGTATATTTTACTGTAATGAGACGGACTATTTCCAAATTTATAACTGTTATAATTTATTTAAATTTAAATTAAAATAACTTATTAATATTTATTTATAGATTCACTTAAAAAAATATTTTATTTTTTTGCTCCTCGAGGCTAAAGTCGCGATGAGCAACTGAACTTCTGATTCAAGTAAATATGATGTAAAGCTAAACTTCCAAAAATTCTATATTATAAATTTAAACAAATTAAAAATTTAAATATGTACCCCAGCGAGAGATTATTAAAAATAATTAATATATATAACTTATATATAACTTATTATAAATATATAAGTTGTATATTAAAGAACTTAATATCAAACAAGTTGTTAAAAATGCTGTCTCCAAGAAAATATTTATTTTAATCAATACCATAACATTCGGAATGTGACCATAGAAACCTTTGAAGCTGGCATGATCGATATTCAAAATTAAAGGTTGTTGCAATTCCATTGTTTGCTTCGTTCGTCTGCAAATCGATGTTTCCTTTCTAATCACCTTCTACATGCCTCTTTGAAGATATTTGTTATAAATGTCTGAAACTTCTTAGGAGTTATTTTGAAATTTCAGGCCTAAAAAACACTTTTATATTTCAAAATGGTTTTCAGATTATTAACTGCTTTACTCATTTACAACCTCGTGAATATTTCAGAATCCAATTTCAGAAGCACATTTCAAATGACACTCGACTGTTCCGGCAAACCAGGATGTGCTTTGGACCTTCCATCTTCAGTTGAAACAGGAGTAAAAACCAAAATCAGGTGTGCAGTGATTTGCAACATTCAGATGAACTGCACGAGCTTCAACTACTTTGAAAATAATAAAACATGTCAGTTGTTTCGCTTCCTTCCCTTCAAGATCATGTCCTATCCTAAATGTTACAACTACTATGTGAGTTTTAGTTTGATTTGCATATTTTGACAAATTGGTACTTTTGAAAGGTTTTTTTCGAAATAAATAAATGAAATAAAATGAAAAGAGTTACATTGTTACATTGGTGTCTTCTTTGTAGATGCCATCAAGGATCGTCTTGCCAAGTAAACTTAGTTTTGCAATTATTTATTTAATAATTGATGAAAAAAACTTATAACATACTCATTTACTTTAAAAAAAATTTTTACTAAATTAAATAAATTAAAAATTTTGAATTTCAGCAAATGGAAATCTTGCCTTAAAAAGACAAACATGTCAGAGTTCAACAGCAGAAGTTCCTATGGGCAGCCTCTCGTCATGGCTGGCAGTGGATGATTTGTTTGGAACCGATGTTAACAAAGCACAATGTGCTCATACTAAGGATCCTCACGGAGGAGAGAACTGGTTCATGGTGGATTTGAGGCAAACTGTTGGCGTCAGTCGCGTCCGCGTTTTGACGTTTACGGCTATTCGTAGGTTTTTAGATGCGGTTCTACATTTGATTAACTGAGATTAATTAGATCAAATTGGTCTAACTGTTAATTTATTTATAAACATTCAAATGCGTCAATGTATTTGTGTTTAAAGTATAAAGTAATTTCTTTTATGAATTAGGACATTCACAGTTCATGCTATCAAAATATAAACGCAAATTAATATAATGCCAAATTTTATGTGATAATTTTAATTGAACAAATAACTAGCTAACTATCATTAGTGAAGAAATGACAAAAATGTAAAGGATTTAGCATTTATTTTCAAAACACAAAAATTCACATTTTAAGCTGATGAATTTGTGAGATTCCTCAACCTGACCATTGGTCTCACCAATGATTCTTGGCTCGTAAAAAGACCAGTAAGAAACAGCTATCCTTTGTGTTGAATTTACCCTAAAACACCAAGTTCTGCTTCCTGGTTTGAAGTCAATTGTTCTACCAAAGTAGCACAACCAGTGAGATACGTCATTGTCCAACAAACTCCAGTCAAGTTGCCCTATGGACACATGTGTCTGTGTGAAGTTCAGATCTTTTAAATAATTTGAAAGTTGAAAATTGGAGTTGAATCGATTTTCTTGGAATTTCCACGGCGACGAGGTTGTGACAAGCAAAATATTGGAAAAATGTTTTCCTGAAATTATTTAAAGCTTTCTCAGATTTGATGAATGGTTTAATTGATATATTCACAATTACTTATATTCACCGTGGGTTCTCTTGTACAATCTTCATAATCATAATCACAATCGTCATCGTCGTAGTCATCTTTAACTTCTTGAATATTACTCGTACGTGTTTGGAAAGCATCCATCAGTCCGGCAACAACTTTCTTTCATGTTGGAACCTGTTGGATTCTGTGATCATCATCATCATCCAAAAAATTAAACTTTTTTTCCTTCACAGTCAATAAGCTTCCTTAACTATTACTTATTTTATTCAGAATTATGCCTGCAAATAGATGGTGTTTCTGTGCAATTTTTCCTCAAATTGTTGCCAACAGAAAGCCTTGCATTAATAAATTTGTAAATATTTGAAAATAAAGAAAAGTGATTAAGTTCTGCTGCAGTTAAATTTATTCTTTATGTGATTAATTATGTTTATATAGACATGGAAAACATAAAATACATGGGGAGAGATTAAGGCGTATTGTTTATTGCATGATTTTACTTAATTGTTATGAATAATAAATAATAAATAATCCTCGCTTTTAATAAAATTAATGAATGTCTTGAAATCACAGAATCACTTTTGAATCTCATTCGGTATGTTAATGAATAAGTATGAATCTCCTTGGACCTTGAATTGTAGGGTCAGATATATGTACTGCAATTTAAGCGCGTTTTATAGAATAAGTATGCGAATTGTAAAAAAAAATATTAATACAAAATAAATGATGATGTAATAGTACTTACATAATATTTTAATTAGTTAGGACGTACAATTATTAAATCTGTTGATAAAATTGTCACTTCAAAATTGGTGATAGTTCGGCTACTATGATTTCAATTTTACCCAAAAATAATAAGTTCCAACAGCAGTTTCCAATCACAGAAATTATTTTACCGAATAAATTTTAATTCAGCAAATTCCTTTCGAAAAATCCGAAGCTACGATTTCCATCCATCTAACCATCCATCCATCCGCCGACATCATCACAATCAGAAACACTCTCGGTTTGCATGCAGTATTCTGAATGAATAAAGACAGGTAGGGAAATTTTTTGTCACAAATTATATTTATTATATTTATATGAACACTTTTAATGTTTAATAATAATATTAGTATTATAATTAGATATTAATTTTTATAAATGGTTGAACATTTAAGAGCGAGACCGTCGACCGCCTAACTCGACAAATTTATAATATTAAAAAATCTAAATTACTATCATTATCATCATTAATATTATTATCATTAATATTATTATTATTATTAAATAAAGTTTACAAATACCATAGCTGAATGAAGGTTAATGGAGATTACTAAATACCTTTGACTCCAATCTAGGCCGTGAGGTTTGAGATCAAAAGTGGTAATAAACTAGATTCTAATAATTTTATATAAAATTACATTATATTATGTTTATAATTAGCTACATTATAAGAATTATTATATAAATAATATAATAAATAATATATAATAAATATTTAAGTGCAAGAAAGACGTCAAATAGAGAATTACCTGGCCTCAAATCTTTGATGTGACACAGTCCTGGTAAATTAATATAGAAATCGTGGTTTCTTGAATGGCTCGTTGGCCAGTTTTCTCTCTAGTTACTTAACATGAATATGTTCCCGCCTTTTTTCTTTAAATTAGTAGACAACACCACCTTTGTTTTGATAAGGTAATAGCAATAAATGTCTAAGTATAACATGTCAACGTGAAGACAGCTTTCGCCTTAATGATTATTTGTCAAAAGATGTTTTGATGAAGTGGTTTGGCAATCGGTTATCATTGTAAGGACATTTTTCGAATATATACTTTCTCGCCAACGGTGAATTGTAGAGTTTAATTTTATTTATTATTATTATTATTATTATCATCATCATTATTATTATTATTATTATTATTATTATTATTATTATTATTATTATTATTATTATTATTATTATTATTATATTATATTATTATTATTATTATTATTATTATTATTATTATTATTATTATTATTATTATTATTATTATTATTATTATTATTATTATTATTATTATATTATTATTATTATTATTATTATTATTAACACATTCTTTCTTAAAGCTGGTAAATTAACTTCTGCTAAATTTATTAATATGTGACATGTTATTATTAATACAAATTACACATAAATGTACTTAATTCGTTTTGCCGGATGTTCCATTCTTTTATCGTATTATTAAGAAAACACCTCTGCTTAGATATCTCACTGGCCTCATTATAGTTAATGTGATCCTGCAATCAAACGCATCGGTCTTACTTCTTCCTTTTTTTTATGGCTGATTGGCCAGATCTCTCGCTAGTCATTGTAATTCAGATACTTCTCTATATTTGGTAGAAATTATAAATAATTAATTATAATGTTAAATTCATTAGTAATGTCATGAAATATAAAATGATTTGTTTATGTTAAATTATTTTATTCTAAGAAATTTTCTGCAGGTTTGGTGATTAATATTATTATCATTAATTTCAATAATTAATATTACTATTAATAGCATTATTTTAATAATTTTGCTTATGTTAAAGCTATTGTATAATCGACTAGTTTTGATACTACTTTATAATACTTAATAATAAATATGGTATTTTATATTTTTTCATTCAATTATTATTGCGTTTAAAAAAACGGATGATAATAATATAATATTATAATTTTCTATGTAAAAACTACTGTATAATGAAAATATATAAATGACGGTAAAAGCGCAAATATGTCATTTTTTTTACCTTTCATTCAATTATTGTTATATTTTTTAAATCAAAGAATTAATTTTAAATTTTTTTTAGCATTCGCAATGAGTAATATTAGAAAACACCTTTCTTAAGAGAACAACGTATTTTCAATATTTAAGTGAAATTTCCTGAGCAATAGTTTGGCGAGTATGTGGCAAATTAATTTTTCCGGCGGTCTTTGATTTGAAGACAGATATTTCTTAGTGATTAAAAATAATAAACAACCCTTGATGTGACAATTATCACAGGTTTCACACAAGAGTACACAGGTCATTGTATTGGCTGAGGCAACGTTGAATAACGATGGAAAGTAAACAAACAGCAAAACTTGCAGACACTGCTGACGTCAAAGCATATGCAAACTAAAAAATCACGACGACTGACTGGTGTTGCGAACTCCGTGGAACTAATACGTAACTCGGATGTTTGGTAGTCCAGTGGGAAAGAATTTATGAATTTAGAGATGTTCGCCTCTGTACTTTCGGTACTGCCTAAGTGCTCAATGACAAGACAAACTTTTCACTTTTTCTGTTTTCGCGATCTACTTGACGGCGGATGTTGTGGATCACTGCAAGAAGCATTTAAGATTTGTAGATAATCATTACATATACCTAAGGATTGTTAGCAATTTTCGTTTGAGTATTTTCGGTCGTGTAAAAGATGATCATCCAAAATATCACATACGGAACACAAATGTCAACTCCAATGCGTGCACATTCGGCTTTAAGGATATGCTGCTTTCTTAGCAGAGGTGTTTTTAAAAAAATGCAAAGTTTTGTTAAAATATTCATTATAATAGATCATCCTGCAGTAATGATATTATTAACTGTAATAATAAATACATTCATTATAATAATAATATTCTTATAAATATTAAATAATTAATAATATGGATAATAAGAAAAAATAAAATTAACAACAATTATAAATGAATTAGTTAAAATTGTGTCTGCAAACAAATTTTATTAATTTTTTTAATCTTATTTAATTTATAATGCTATTTATGATCTACCACAAACATTTGTAGATTCAACATGTTTCTGCAGTTGTGATATTCTTCACATGCACCAATAGACTGTTAACAATTTCTATTTTGAGGTGATTTGAGAAGTTCTCAATGAATTTTTAAGACATTTTCTAAATAAAAATCAAAATTAAATCCTCGTTTTAAAATAAGCAATAATAATTGAACGAAAAATTATCAAACACCATTTTACCTTTTTGACACTATTTGACCTCTTTAGGCCACCCAAATAATAGAGGATAACCTAATGGACAATTTGCGACGACATGTGCTTCTTAAATACTTATTGACATAGCGTTATCGAAACAGTGGTGTTTTTTGCATTTTAGAGAAGAACAAACAATATACAAAAACTTATTACAGTTAACGACGTTTCTGTATTTATTCATTATATAACAGTTTATTATAAAAATTATTAAATTAATATTTAAAATATAATTATATATTTTAATTAATTATGTTACTATTATTGTTTTAAATTATATTTATCTATTATGAAAGTTATTATTATTGTTATTATTAACAACAACAATTATAATGAGCAGGTACAGTGAGCATTGTCGAAAACTTCATTCAGAAAATTTTGATTATAACCACTCACTATTTTAAATATTTTTCCTTTGTTTTCAAAAGACACCATCAATTCTCTCAAAATTTTTACTTTTTAAATGTTTATATTATAATTTATATTTGTATTTAAATGTAATTAATATTTAATAATATTATTAAATATATAATATTTATATATAAGATTATAGATATATATAATATTATTACAATATATAATATATATATAAATATATAATAATATATATTTTATATTATATATTATTAAATATTTGAATAAAGACCGGAAAAATTCTTTAACATTATTATTATTATTATTATTATTATTATTATTATTATTATTATTATTATTATTATTATTATTATTATTATTATTATTTATTATTATTATTATTATTATTATTATTATATTATTATTATATTATTATTATTATTATTATTATCATCATCATCAATATATTTAATACAGTTATTAATAATAAGAAAAATAACTTATAAACATAAATTTGGCAAAATTTCACCAATATTAAGAAAGAATATTTTCAGAAGATGTCGCTTTAATGACACAACTAGTTTGAAATTCCACACCTTCCATCGACCATACAAACCAACCCTCCGACCTCGATTTGACCTTTTAAGGTCATCCAAATAATCTACCACTTGAAACTACAGCTCCGACATGTGCTTCTTATTGTTAATACTTATTGTTACAGCGTTATCAAAACAGTGGTGTTTTTTGCATTTTAAAGAACAAACAATACGCAAAGACTTTTACAGACTCAAAAAAAAATGATTTATTCAATGGGGAATTACAAAATGTAACCGTGAATTAGAAGATATTTTGCAAATTGGCCATACGTAATATGACAACTAACGTTGCAAAATAAGAGAGAATAATTCTATTTAAGGGATTTGTTTGGTTAATTTTAACCTAATAAATAATATAAAAATTAATATTTTGAGATTCATGGTTTTAGAAGAATGCTGCTCAGAAAATGAGAAATATTTGCAAAACTTCCACTTTTTGAAATAAAATATTTTGACAACTTAACATTTATAATCAATAATATTTTGTCAAGTTTGCTTATAATATAATGTTCTAAATACATGAAAAGTTTCATCCAGATGCGTTTTGCAGTTTTTAAATTCAGCAAAAATTAAAAAATCTTTAGTGCTCTATATCTCGAAATGTTGGTCAATTTTTTTTTTAATTAATTTTTTCCATTGCTTTTTCAACACATCAAAATTTAAATTAGTACTCTGCCCATTAACAAAATAAACTTTTTATGAAAACGTCAACTTTTCCAAAATCTCTTACTGCATTATAACTAAATTCGACTAAGTCTATCCATAATTAGCAACAGATGATATTAATAACATGATAATTACAAATAAATTAATTTAAAGATTAATAAAATTACTGAGAAACATAACGGCCTACGCAGTACGTTGTAGTCAATGTACTTAAGTAGAAGTACAAGTACTTTTGGGGACCTTCATTGATCAGAAATAATATTCATTATCTTCAATACAATGTTAAGACAAGTGTAACAGAATTTACATTTATCAATAAAATTGCTTATTTTTCTTTAAAAGAAGCAGTGTTTCAAAATATTTGTCAGAGTCTGTTACATTATTTAAAAAAAAATTGTAAAGTACTTAAAATGTACTTATTAATAATTATTAAAAATGTATTCAAAGTACAAGTACTAAGTACACAATCGTGAAAGGACTTAAGTATAAATACTTAATTACAACAAATGTATTTAAGTACTTGTGTACTTGTGTACTTAAGTACTCGGAATCACTGGGCCTAGGTGCTATCCAAAAGAATCTATAATGAATGCTCCAACTAGAGGAGATTGCCTGACGACAGAATAAAAATTGGGATCCAAAGTTTTTTATCAGCTTAAGTGAATTCGCGGATTAGTGTTCGCTTAACGGCCTTGTACTGTATTCAAGTATGCTTCTATAACAAATAAAACTAATTTTAAATATATTTTTAGACCATAAAATTAGCTTATAATCATATTTTTGGTAAAATTTAATTCACCAAATTTAAGAAAGAATTTGTTTGAAAAATGTCGCTTTAATGACAAACTAGTTTAAAATTCCATACCTCCCATCGACCATACAAACTAACCGTCTGACCTCAAGTCATAATGTTTGACCTCTTAAGGTCATCCAAACAATCAATGCAATAGAAAAAAAATTATAATAATGACATATTTATCATCATGTTAATTATTTATTGCTATGGCATTACCAAAAACAGGGGTGTTTTTGTAATTGTTTAGAAAATAAAACAATAAGCTTTTTCTTTACAAGAGGTGATTTGACAAGTTCTCGATGAAGTTAATTAATTGTTAATTAAGCGACCATATAAAAAAATTGTTACACCCATTATATAAATATATAAATAACATGATGAAATGATGTAGCAATAACAATTAATGAACTAATTTAAAGTTTAATACATCAATTTTAAAAATACTTTCGAGAGAACTTGCCAGCCAATCATCCAAATACAACACCATTGAACTAATGAGGACATCGCTAACGATTTAAAATTTATATTTAATATTTTTTAATGACGGTCGCAGGACCATCAAAATTAAGTGGACATATGATCTCGTAAGACCTCAATGGAGATTTTACATAAATATTTAACCATGCTTGCTGTTTTAGCAGAGGTGTTTTTGATGTAATGATATTAAAGTATGTTTTGGTCACAAAACCATTCACAAAAATTAATATATATGTAATGTTGAAGATCACTATGAAGATATGGCTATATATTTCATTACATAACATAATTTTATAATATAATATAATTGCATAAAATTTTCACGGCATCATCAGATAATGTCTGCTACCAATTGCATTCTGAATTAGTGAATTATTATTATTATAAAATATATTTATTAATTTCATTTATTATTATTAATATTGTTGAAACATGTTACAGCAATAATATTTTGTGAATCTGATGTAATTCTAATTGAATTTATTCGAAGCTGCTTTTGATTATTAATGGTAGCTATTGTTATTAATTAATATAATTTAATATTTTAGTTTTTAATAATTTTTCTGATTACATTAAATAATAATTATTAGGTTTTTTGGGGTTTCTTTGGTTTTCTTTGAGTTTTTTTTTAAGTTTCTTGAGTTTTCTTTGGGTTTTCTTTAGGTTTTTTTGGTTTACATTGGGTTTCTTTGAGGTTTTTTTTGAGTTTCTTGAGTTTTCTGTGGGGTTTCTTTGGGTTTGCTTTGGGTTTGCTTTGGGTTTCTTTGGGTTTCTTTAAGTTTTTTGGTATCTTTGATTTATTTGGGTTTTGTTTATCTAGGGTTAGTGGTTTCTTTGAGTTTTTTTGAGTTTCTTTGGTTTTTTTTTTAGTTAACGTTTAGGGGTTTCTTTGAGTTTCTTTAAGGTTTTCTTTGGGTTTCTTTGAGGTTTTTTTAGTTTCTTGAGTTTTCTTTGGGGTTTCTTTAGTTTTCTTTGGGTTTTCTTTAGGTTTTTTGGGTTTCCTTTGGGTTTCTTTAAGTTTTTAAGGTATCTTTGATTTTTTTGGGTTTTGTTTATTTAGGGCTAGGGGTTTCTTTGAGTTTTTTTTGAGTTTCTTTGGGTTATCTTTAGGTTTTTTGGGTTTAAGTATCTTGAATTTTCTTTGGGTTTTCATTGGGTTTCTTTGAGTTTTTATGGGTTTTGTAAAAAAGAAGAGTGACAAGCTTAACCAGCAGGGAAAAAGACAAAAAACACATTAAAACAGACATGGCTTCTGATAATTTGACCAACACATTTCTAATTCTATTAACCGTATACTTGCATAACTTTTAATTTATTAGTCACTGCTATTTTTATTATTAATGTTATTTTAATAATTATGAATCTATTAAAGCTATTAAGTAATGATTAATAAATAAAGTTGAAATGACATTAAATCATTTACTTGTAAGCATAAATATGCTTATCTTTCATAAAATTATTTTTTATCTTTTAAATTATTAAATAATTTTAATTTAAGCAGGGTTATTTAAAAAAAATCATTTAGAACTTTTCAAAAACACCTACAAACAATATACCATTGTTTATTGTATCAAATTATAAATGTTTTTAGAAAATTTTTCAAAATTGATTGAGTTCATTTGAACTGACACTTATCTATTGAAATAGAACATGTTTTAAATATTACGTTATTTTAAATAGTTTCTATTTTATATAATAAATTAATAATTATATTATATAATGTAAAAAATATATTATGCATATTATATATATTGTAATGTAATATTAATAAATATAATAAATATTATAAAAATTATAATAATAAATAACTAAAAATTCTAATAATAACATTTATTTTATAAAAATAAATAGTATTAAAATTAATATACATAACAAATATTAATATAATTATACAATATTATATTATTATTATTATTATTAATGTTAATGTTATTGCTATTTTTATTATTAATATAATTATCATAATTCTTTTGCCTTTGTAAAGACATATATTTATATTAATATTATTATTAAAATTATTGTACTTATTATTACAGTTAATGTTATCATTACTAGTTGTTGCAGGATCGATTCTAATTAATATTTTATCAAAACTTGTCATTTTTTAAAAACACCTCTGCTAAGCAAGCAGCACACCCTTAAATATTAAAGTCGAATGTGCGCGCCTTGGGCACAAGGTTTTGTCTTTAGTCGGTGATATTTTGGATGGTCAGGTTTTGCAAATGGAAATTAATAACAACCCTTGGGTATATGTGATGATTATCTCAGCAGCTATGAAAACAAAAAAAATATTTCTTTAAAAAAATCAATTACGAGATTATTTGAAATTTATATGTAAATATTTAAAATAAATTATTATTAATTATTATCATTATTTTTTCTTTATGGCGACATCAAGTTTTGTGTATGACTATAACAAGCCTTTGCTTAGTGTTTTATTTTTTGTAAAATTATTTGCTCCGTTTTGTAACGTCATTGCAATAAGTATTTAAGTGGCACACGTCACCGTCTTAATCTGCTTTTTATTATTTGGATGACCTTAATATTAATCACTTAACCAATAGGAAATTACTTCAAATAACTTAACTTTTTGTATTTCAATATGTTATCAATGAATTTAACATATTTTAATTACTACAAAAGATGGAGAAATATCTGCTTTACAATGACTTGCGAGAGAACAGGCCAACCAGCCTTCGAAAAAAATAATAAATAAAATAATAATCAATAATTATTACATACAGAATCATGTTAAGTACAGTCACATGTTCATGTTATGTTTACGAAGCCAGTATGTTTTCTAGTTTTTTTAACGGTGTGTTCATAAGAAGGGAACATCCGGCACATCTAATTAAATATATTTTAATATAATTATTAAAAATAATATCATAAAATACAATTTTAATTTCCGCAAAATTTAATTTGCCAACGTTAGGAAAGAATGTGTTCAAAAGATGTTGCCATAAAGGAAAATTAAAAATAATATTAATAATAATAATAATAATAATAAATTATTTAAAATATTTAAATTTCAAATAATCTCATAATAGATTTTTTTTCCAAATAATTTTCTGTTTACATGGCAGCTATAGATAATCATCACAAATACCCAAGGGTTGTTAGCAATTTCCGTTTGAGTATTTTCGGTCGTGGAAAAGATGACCATCCAAAATATCATTTACAGAGTACAGATATCGACTCCATTACGAGCACATTCTTTAATGGCACTGTTTTCTTAGCAGGGGTGTTTTTAAAAAATGCAAAGTTTTGTTAAAATATTCATTATAATCGATCATCCTGCAACAACTAGTAATGATATTATTAACTGTAATTATTAATGCATGAATTATAACAATAATATTCTTATAAATATTAAATAATTACATTAATAATAAGGATAATAAGAAAAAATAAAATTAACAAAAGCAGGTACAGTGAGCATTGTTGAAAACTTCATTCAGAAAGTTTTGTTTATAACCTCTCACTATTTTAAATTATATTTCCTTTGTTTTCAAAAGACGCCATCAATTTTTCTCAAAATTTTTACTTTTTAAATGTTTAACGACATGTTGCGCTCTTATCAAAGGTGTTTTAAAATGCTCAAGATAAAATTGAATTTGAAGAATTCGTTGATGATAGAAAATGTTATTTTAATTTAAATTTATATATAATTTAACATAATATGATAAAATTTAAATAAATTTATATATAATTTAAATTATAGCCATCCATCCAATTATATATAAATTTAAATTATAATTTTAAAAAAATTATTTTATTTAAATTTTAAAAAATAATCATGAAGAGATTTGCCGTCTGGTTGGTTGGTTGGCTGGTTGAATTAATATTTTTTAATGACGGTCGCAATAACATCAAAAATAAACAAATCTACGAACAGGTTTCCACATCATACTTCGATAAAGATTTGACTTAAATATTTAACCATACTTGCTGTTTTAGCAGAAGTGTTTTTGATGTAATGATATTGAAGAATGTTTTGGTCACAAAACCATTAAAAAAATAAACATATACATGACATTGAAGATCAATACAGAGTTATGACTATATATTTCATTAAATAACGTAGTTTTTTAATATAATATAATTGTATAAAATTTTCATAGCATCCGTCAATCACCCGTTAAAAATATTAAATTTAAATATTATTAATAAAAATAAGTAAAATAACATTTAATTTTATTTTTCGAAAAATTTCTGATGTTACAAAAGAATATGTTCGAAAAATGTCCCTATAAGGACAACACAATCCAAAATTCCCATCTCCCTAACAACAAACCAAACCAATCGTACCTCTCGACCCATGGCAAACCCAACCAAATAAACCAGAAGCACTTAAATCGTCAGAAACAGATGGCGCTTGATCAACTTGAAATAACTAAATGCCTATCGAATTAATGATTGAGAATTGTTAAATATTTAATTTAATTGTGTATTTCATTTTATTTTATTTAATATTATTATTACTATTACAAAGGTGGCATTTTGATTAAAAGTAAAACATTGCAACCCGGTATCATGTTTTTGCTCCTAAGAAATCGTTTGCATGGCTGCGGAGGAAAGACGTGAATTTTTACACTCTTAACTTTTTCTATTTGGCACTATTTTAATGCCACCCAAATAATCGAATCTTAACTATATTTTTCATTACATAACATAATTTTATAATATAATTGTATAAAATTTTCACAGATATGCAAATAATCGAATCTTAACTATATTTTTCATTACATAACATAATTTTATAATATAATTGTATAAAATTTTCACAGATATGCAAGTTAAATTGCTATGACAAATTCACCTTTACTTATTTGAGGCCATGCAGTTTTCTAAGCAGGGATGTTTGTGAATGATAAAGTCAGGAAAATTGATGATTCAGAAACAATTGTTAAATATATTTAATACAATTGCTAATATTAATAAAATAGCTTATAAACATAATTTTGGAAAAAATCAAATTTACCAAATTTAATAAAGAATCTGTTTGAAAGATGTCGCTTTAATGACAAACTAGTTTGACACACCTTTCTTCGACAATACACACAAACCGCCTGACCTCGACTCATACTGTTTGGCCTTTTAAGGTCATCCAAATAATCAATGAATTAGACAAATATCATACGTGACATATTTATTATCTAAATATTTATTGCTATGATATTATCAAAAATAGGGGTGTTTCACACAATGCCTTGCGAATTGCATACTAAAGCACTTTACGATAGATGTCGCCACTATTTTTGGTCCTATAATAAAAGACCATCCAAAACAACAATTTCTTTTTTAAGATGAGAACTCAATGAAAATTTGAGTAAAATATTTAACAATAAATTTCTTCTTTAGAAGAGGTGAATTGAAAGTTCGCAATGAATTTTTATCTATATCAGCAGAACCAACAATATAAAAAATTGTTATACCCAAATTATATATTAATAACATGACGCAAAGCTGTCGCAATAACAATTAATAAACTAATTTAAAGTTTAATATATCAAATTTAAAAATACTTGCTAGAGAACATCCAAACACCATTGAAAAAATGAGGACATCGCTAACGATTTAATATTTATATTTAATATTTTTTAATTACAATTATTAATAATAATAATCAGGGGTGTTTTGTGAATGATAAAGGAGAATCGATCATTCAGAAGCAATTGTTAAATACATTTAATACAATTATTATCATTAATAAAATTAGCTCATAGTCATAAATTTGGCAAAATTTAATTCACCAAATAAAAGAAAGAGTACCGAAAGTACAGAGGCGAACATATCTAAATTCATAAATTCTTTCCCACTGGACTTCCAAACATCCGAGTTACGGATTAGATCCACATCGTTATAATGTGAGAGAACTGGCTCACAAGCCCTCAAAAAAAAAAAAAAATGTCAAAAGATGAAAATGCGTAAACAATTCACCCATTTATGAATATATGAGGCCAGGTACTTCACTAAGCAGAGGTGTTTTGTGAATCTATTAGTGGAATCTACCATAAGACAACAAGTATTAAACATATTTATGTAATTTTTTAATAACGATGATAAATAAAACAAAATTAATAATAACGTATTTTTAAATTTATAAATAAATATGTTTAAAATTAATTTACCAATTTTAAGAAACATTGCTCTAAAGATGTCGCTACATTGACAACCTAGTTTCTATGTTCGCCTCCATCGATCACACAAACCAGCCGTACGATCTTAACTCGTACTTTTTGACCTCTTAAGGTCATCCAAATAATAAAAATACTGATTAAGACGGTGACGTGTGCCACTTATTGCAATGTCGTTACAAAAACGGAGAAAATAATTTTATAGAAAATCAAACAATAAACAAAGGCTTGTTATAGTCATATAAAAAACTTTAACTTGAAAATTATTTTTGACGCACTCTTAAACAGTGTTGTGCAGTATCGAATTACATGTAATTCGTTACTGTAATTAATTACATTTTTTGGTAATTTTTACTTGTAACAATTACAAAAAAGATTTTGTACTCTTACTTGTAACAAATTACTATTTTTGGTCATACTTTTAATTCGTTACCTTTTTGGCGCAAGACGTTACAAAGTAACATAAATAACATTTTAAATTAGTTTAATTTATTTTAAAAAAATTTAAATTCTAGATTGTTATTCTTTGGTTCGTTCGAGAACCTTCCCCTTCCCGATCATCGCTCTTTTGTTATTGTGGTTATCGCCGGTCGTTTTTGTTTTAAATCGGAAATTGTTGATTAGTCATACCGAAGCTTTTTTAATATATAATATTGTATACATATAATAATATAAGATAAGATTTAATATATCGTAGTATGGCTTCATTTGAAGCCATTTTTAGTGTCGTTAGCGAAGATAAGAGGAACAAGGGTGAAGATAGTCCGTGGCCGTATTTGAACAAAATGTTCAGATTTCAATCAAAGGAAAATCATATAAGTATGTATGCCTACTCTGCCAACAGAAACAAAAACTACATGTTCAGCATATGAAGGTTCTTCATCTAACTTGAAGAAGCACGTGGAACGCATGCATCCAACAGAAGTTAAGGAATATGGGATATCTTTGCTAACGATTGTCAAGCTTGATGAGAAACTGGTAGCCAAAATAGCATCTTCTAATGCAGCAAAGATGGACGAGCTTTGAGCTCTCGTTCATCTGATGCTGACAGTTTTGAAGACAGTTTCTTCAATTGCACAAGGTCAACTGATATTCTGATGCAGTATCTTCGAGACCGATCAGTTGACATGAACATTATTACTGGAAGCGATACCCTGAAGAAATTATTTATCCAGTTGAACACTCCTCTGCTAGCTAGTGCAGCTGTTGAACGTTATTCAGCTCTTCTGGTATGACAAAGAACAGCTGAAGGACCATAATGAGTGACAAACTATTCGAGGACTTAGTTATGTTAAAAATTAACAAAAATTTGTGATTGTAATGTAATAAATAATAAAAACACCAAAAGAATGCATTAGTTCAAATGTTATTACTTAATGACTGTTAGTACTAGCAGTTAATACCAGTAATTGTTTTAACGATAAGAGAAACAATTCCTTTTAAATAATACGGAATGATGTATGATCACAATAATGGCGGCATCAAAGTTACTTGTAATTTTTACTTAAAAGTAACTTTTGGACGCTGTAACTTTTAACTTTTACTTGAGTAAATTTTTGAGACAATACTCTTACTTATACTTAAGTAGCTTTTTGAGGTATTACTTTTACTTGTAACTAGTTACCGAAATGAGGTAATTTTTACAACACTGCTCTTAAACCTCATACATTGCGTTGCGAATGACGCTTTAAAACACTTTGCGACAGATGTCGCCAGAAATGAGCAACAAATGGAAGAAAATCAGAACAATATAACAATGCAGCGTTTTAATGTTCTAAGTACATTGGTACACCACTTATTGAACGCTTGTTCCATATTACGAAAACTGTAGGATAGGATCTAGAGCAGGGGTGGGCAAACTTTTTGACTCGAGGGCCGCATGGGTACATATATTGGACCCGGGGGCCGGACCAAGAGTAGATGGACGGTGTGTATGTGTGAATTAATATAAATTAAATTTATATTTGTAACATTAAATGTTTAGATTAATTTAAGGTAGAAAAGCATAAAAAGAGTTATTTTACAAAACTTTTATTCAATGTATTTCTTTAATAAAATAGTATCTTCAATTTTAGTGGGAACAGTATTGTTGGTCTCCCTTTTTTGTTAAGGAATCAAAGTCAGGCGTTAGCTTTGTTGAAGCAATTCGCAGAATAGATCTGAGGTGTTGGTCAGTTAACTGGGATCTGTGACAGGATTTATTGATCTTCATGACGCTAAACGTCTGTTCACACACGTAGGTCGAGCCAAACAAGGCCAAAATCTTCTGTGCCATCCCCCGGAGGTTTGGAAAACAGTCATCTTTAAGTGAGGCATAGAACTCTTTTAATGGAAGAGAGCGGAAGTTCTCCTTTAAGACTGCATCAGATTGAAGATCGATTAGTTCCAATTGCACTTCTTGTGGGGCTGTTTCTGGGTCTTGTGACAAGGGACAGGCCACCAGCTGAAGTGACTTTTCAATTTTTTCAAAATCTGAAAACCGACGGCAGAATTCTTCATGCAGGTCATTCAGTGATTTGCTATATTTATTCACATTTTGGATGGTCTTTTCCTGTGTGGCTAGTGTGGGAAAATGAGAGAAAATTTTCTTTGAAATTTGCTTAGAAAATAAAGTCAACTTGGCTTTGAAGGCATTTACATTACTATACATGTCGTGCACATACAGGTCTTTTCCCTGTAGCTTGACATTAAGCTCATACATGTGAGAAAAAATGTCAACAGCAAACGCAAAGTCACACAGCCAATTCTTGTCGCTCAGCTCTGGAAAATCATCAGACTTCCCCTTTAACTCCAAAAATGTATCAATCACTTCTTTAAGATCCCACACTCGTTTAAAGACTTTGTTTATTTTTCCCTTTTTCCCGCTCGTCGGGTTAGTTTTATATCGTTTTCCCAGAGTTAAATATTTAAATATATTCGTGCCCATGACGACAGCCAATCATAAACCTAACCTAGAGAGAACATGAACACTGTGCCTCTGTTAAACCCAGAAAAAATTTCCTCATCGATTAATCTGGACTCGAATCCCATTATTTGACTCCAAAGAATGTTAAAAATTTTAATTTGAGTGTTTTTGGTCCTGCAAAATAAGACCAGTCAAAATATATAAGATTCGTTCGCAATTACAGTGAAGACTTGACTAAAATATTTGACGTTGAGTTGCTCTCTTACCAGTGGTGTTTTTTAAAAGATCCAAATGATTATTTGCAAACATTCTCTAGGTACAATTTTTGAGGTGTTTCTTAATGTTGTGATCAAGAGAATGAAACATCAGGCAAAACGAATTAAGTACATTTAAATATAATTTGTAGAAGAACCAGCCATAAAAACAAACTTAAAACCACCGATTTTTTTGTGACATTTCAATTGCCATTCATTAAATGCTTTTTCTTACCTTAAATAATTAGTAAAATTATAATATGAATTTGGCAAAATGTAAATCACCATCGTTAAAAATATGTACAAAATATGTCGCCATGAAGGAAAAATATTGATTATAATAATAATAAATTATTTAAAATATTTAAATTTCAAATAATCTCATAACAGATTTTTTTTCACAAATATTTTACTGTTTTCAAGGCAGCTGTAGATAATCATGACATATACCTTAGGATTGTTAGCAAGTTTCGTTTGAGTATTTTCGGTCGTGTAAAAGATGACCATCCAAAATATCACTGACACATATGGAGCACACTTGTCAACTCCAATGCGTGCACATTCGGCTTTAAGGATATGCTGCTTTCTTAGCAGAGGTGTTTTTAAAAAAAATGCAAAGTTTTGTTAAAATATTCATTATAATAGATCATCCTGCAGTAATGATATTATTAACTGTAATAATAAATACATTCATTATAATAATAATATTCTTATAAATACTAAATAATTAATAATATGGATAATAAGAAAAAATAAAATTAATAATAATTATAAATGAATTAGTTAAAATTGTGTCTGCAAACAAATTTTATTAATTTTTTTAATCTTATTTAATTTATAATGCTATTTATGATCTACCACAAACATTTGTAGATTCAACATGTTTCTGCATTTGTGATATTCTTCACATGCACCAATAGACTGTTAACGATTTCTATTTTGAGGTGATTTGAGAAGTTTTCAATAAATTTTTAAGATATTTTCTAAATAAAAATCAAAATTAAATCTTCGTTTTAAAATAAGCAATAATAATTGAACAAAAAATTATCAAACACCATTTTTCCTTTTTGACACTATTTGACCTCTTTAGGCCACCCAAATAATAGAGGATAACCTAATGGACAATTTGCGACGACATGTGCTTCTTAAATACTTATTGACATAGCGTTATCGAAACAGTGGTGTTTTTTGCATTTTAGTGAAGAACAAACAATATGCAAAGACTTTTTACAGTTAACCTCATTTCTGTATTTATTCATTATATAACAGTTTATTATAAAAATTATTAAATTAATAATTACAATATAATTATATATTTTAATTAATTATGTTACTATTATTGTTATAAATTATATTTATCTATTATGAAAGTTATTATTATTGTTATTATTAACAACAACAATTATAATGAGCAGGTATGATAATAATAATATTCTCTGAACTCATAGGAAATTACTTAAAATAATATGATTTAAGCTAGGCCATGCGGGCACACTAGGAAACTTTATGTTCTCCTTAAATACTTATTGTTATCAAAACAAGGGTGTTTTTTGCATTTCATAGAATGTCAAACAATTGGGAAATATTATTTATAGTCAACAAAAAACTTTAATCTGAAAACTGTTTTTGTACCGCAATTCATTGCTGCATCGCATGCATTGCATTGCGAATGGCACTAATGCTTTTAAAGACAGATATCGCCAAAAATAAGCATCAATTTTAAAAAAATCAGGTTTACTTTTTAAAGCAGCGATTTTTATTTAAAAAGTAGCATAATAATCTTTTTTTTTAAATAGCCTCTGCTTTGCAAATTAGAATAATTCATATTTTATTTTTGGTCTTCCAAAATAAGACCATTTAAAAAATGTTTGGACTAGCAGACTAACATCACGTGACATATCTTACTTAAAATTTTTTATCGACACACCGTGTTCTTAGCAGAGGTGTTTTTGAAAATTTCCAAATGAATTTTTGTAAAAGCTTTAGATGAAGTTAAAATTATTCAACGAGTCATCAAAAAATTTGTTACAATACATAATACACTCAGCGTAAAGATTATTCTATTTTTTATTACGAAGACAGGTCCTAAGCAAAAGTGTTTGTGAATCATTTAGTAGAATTTAGTAGAATCCGGCAAGAAGTATTAAATGTATTTATATAATTTTCAACCTGAAGATGTCACGGCCTCTTAAATACTTGTTGCTAAAGAGTTACATATACAGAGGTGTTTTTTTTTTAAATTTGGTAGAAAATCAAACAATAAACTAAGGCCTATTATATTCTTATAAAGAACCTTAACTTGAAAATTATTTTTGAACTTATAACGCACTGTTACTTATATCGCACATTGCGTTGCATATGGCATTCTAAAGCATTTTGTAACAGATGGCGCCAGAAACGAGCAGCAGTTTACAACAAAGCCTTCAGATTCACCTAACAACATTTTTGTAATAAATTTATTTTATAATTGCAATAGTTAAAATTGGCTAATATGTGATTTTTAACACTGGCAACAACGGACAAAGTAGAACAAACATTAAATTTGTTAGCTTATTTTTTCAATGTTCATAGCAACTTCAAAAATAGTTTTGGCGCTCTACAAATGCACATATTATTATTATTATTATTATTTATAAAAATTTATTCCAGAATAAATAGTTCTATTTATATTTATATTGATGATAGACCTTCAGCATAAGGTTTACAAAGAATTTGCATGTACGACGTATATGTATTAACCAGATTTTAGAAATAACATCTAATTAAAAATCAATTAATTAAAATCAATTATTTAAAATCAATATCAATAAATATCACTTAATTTTGTATTATTACCTTTAATATTAATATTGCTTTAAAATCACCTTCGTTAATGCTTCGTCATTCCAATAAACACTAGCAACTATTATAATTAGGATGTGGCTCTTTTCTCATCCATATTTTTTTACATTATTATTATTATTATTACAATATTATTATTATTATTATTAATATTATTATTATTTTCATTACTATTTTTTTTTATTATTATTATTTCTCTACATCTTACATTGTTAATTAATCACCTTCTTTCTCATCCTTAATAATTACGCAATGATTATGATAATTATTGTTAATATTGCTATTTTGTTAGTATTTTTTATTAATATTTTTATTATAGTTTTGTTTTTTTATTATTATTATTACGGTTAACATTATTATTACAGAAACACCTTCATCAGAGTATCAATTTCATAATGAATTCAATGAAATGATATGTAATAATCATGACAAAAATTATTTAAATTTACATAATATAATCTAGAATCGTTGGAATTTCCCACATTTGTTGGATTCAAGAGTACCCATCCAAGTCCATGGCGAGCCCCAACAAATAAAAGGTAAGAAGATCTGATCCAGGTAGCTATCCGAAACTTAATTAAATTTCTTTAGACCTCAATTTTTCGTCAGTAGTGTTTTCCAAAGTAGGACCCATAGACGGCGCTCGATCAGTTTGAAATAATCAGATGCCAATAGCAGCCATTTTTTGTATTTGTTATACAGTAGCATAAGTATCCCAGTTAAAAATAGCGTCCGCTTTGCAGAGGTTTTAAAAAGAAATCCATACTTGAATTTTGGTCCACCACAAATATTTGATTTTGTGGCAATCATCACATAAGCAATCAAAGAGGTAACTTTTAGCATTTTATTTTAAACTATTTTTGGTCTTGCAAAACAAGACCATCTAAAAAAATTGTCTTAAGTTTTCACTGTAGCGTGTAACGAGTTGAACATTTAACGATACAGTGCTTTCTTATTAGAGGTGTTTTTGTAGAGTTCAAAATGTTTTTTTTTAAATGCTCAATAGTAAAATTCAATTTAATTCTTCGTTTTAAAAGACGCAATAACAATCAAATGAAAAACATACATATCTATGTATTGACCATAATTTCTAAATTTCTTCTTTGTAAAATAGCGTTAATTTAAACAAAATGACTAAAGTATTGTTAATAACAATTAAATAAAATTTCATCTAAAATGATTTATTATTCAATTATCAATCTTGACTCGTTTTTATAAAAATATTTTTATTTAAATTTCCTTCTTTTTTTATGTCATGGCACTCTAATAATAATTTTTTAACAACATTTGCAAATTTTTAAATACAAAATTTCAAATTCTGTTATCATTAAAATATGCTTTCAACGCGTTCAAAATCGGGCATAACAGCCAGTTAATTATAAAATTAAAAATTAATAATTAATTTAAAACAAGAACCAAAAAATGCGAGGACACACGAACGAATTATGGCAACCACAACATCAACAAAACTTCAAATTTTAAGATTTGGCAACGGAAGCCATCAAAAATATTGTTTGAAGGTGCTAAACCTAGAGTAATACAAGTTGGTTGGTAGTTTTTTAACGCCAATTTCTTAAGGTTGGTTGGCCAATTTCATAACTAGGTGGTGAGGACGGATTATTAGGATTTATAAGTAATACGAGTATGTTATATAAGTGCTAAACATTATCTCAGCTAACATTTGAGAAAAACAGTCAACAAAAAACTTTAATTCGATTTTAATTTAATTTAAAAAAATCAGTTTTACTTTTATATAAATATTGTTTTCTGGCAGTTGCTATTTTGAAGTATTTGCGGTCTTCCAAAATAAGACCATTCAAAAATAGCTTTCATCGGAAGAAAAAACAGCGTATCTTAATGTGTGGCTTAAACTTTTATCGTCGCAGCGCTTTCTTAGCAGAAGTGTTTTTGAAAAGTTCCAAATGAATCTCTTTGAATGCTAGATGAAATTCAAATTATTTCTCTAATTAAAATGCTATAAAATTATTGTATTGAAAATACCCGAAATGACTCTGTCAATAAATGTTGTACCAGATGATATTAATAACATGATAATTACAAATAAATTAATTTAAAAATTAACAAAATTACTAAAGGGCCGAAACATAAAGGCCAAGGTGCTTAACGGCTCTATACTATATTTAAGTATGTTTTTAAAACATATAAAGTTACTTTGAAATAAATTTTTAAACCATAACGCATTGTTACATCGCACACAAATGCTTTGCCAATGGCACTAAAGCACTTTATATAAGATATCGCTTGAATATAGCAGCTGTTTAAAAAAAAATCAGAACCATTGACATTATTGTCCATTAAGCTGACATCTAACGTTCAAATTAAAATTGTTCTCATCGTCACAACAGACAATATTTGCCATCGAATGTCGTTGATATTTTTTCATGACGGTCGCAAGACCATCAAAATAATCAAACGCTAAAACTAACAAATGTTACCTCAATGGTGAGTTTACTTAAGTATTTAAAAATGCTTGCTGTTTTAGCAGAGGTGTTTTTGATGTAATGATACTGTTGAATGTTTTGGTCACAATACCATTAAAAAAGTAAACGTGTATATAACATTGAAGGTGAATACGGAGATATGACTATATATTTCATTAAACAACAAAATGTTATTATATAACATAATTGTATAAACTTTTCACAGCATCATCAGATAATAATTGCAATCAATGGCATTGTGAATTAGTGAATTATTATAATATTTTATTTTTATTAAATTCATTTAGTAAAAGTAGCTTATAATCTTAAATTTGGCAAAATTTAATACACCGAATTTAAGTAAGAATATGTTCGAAAGATGTCGCTTTAATGACAAACTAGTTTGAAATTCCATACCTCCCATCGACGAAACAAACTAACCGTCTGACCTCGATTCTTACTATTTGACCTCTTAAGGTCATCCAAATAATCAAATATTCCAAAACCATGGATACAGATTCATCTCAAATGTTTGAAGCCAGGTAGTTCTCTAAGTAAAGTTGTTTTGTTAACGATGCAATGATGAGAATCGCTCATCGATCAATTAATGTTAAATGTGTTTATTAATAAAAATACTAAAAAAATAATAATATTAATTTAATTAATAGTAATAATAAGATAACATTTGCATAATAATAGAAATATTGATTCCTGACGAACTGAATACAACACAAAAATAAATAGAAAATTGAATAATTGCAAAGACCTCCAGATCGAGATACAAAGAATATGGAATATAAAGGCCAAAATTATACCAAAAGTTTATTTCCAAGAACAACTGGAAAATAACGAACGGTAAGAAAGTGGAGTCGCCATTGTGAATGAATTTATTTTTATTTACTTGTTTGTTATTTGTTTATTCAAATCATACTTCTCATTATTTTAGCTTTATTTTTTTTTATTTTGAAATGCAAAACAAGCCTTAGGAACTTGAACAATTCCAGCACAACACTTACGGTACCCTGAAACTCCGAGTTAAAGGAAACGAAAAGCCATGCAATGAAGTCATTCACCATTCATTCTTTTTTTTGTCTTTCATATAATGTCAAACAATTGGGATAAACCTTCTACAGTCAACAAAAAACTTTAACCTGAAAATTGTTTTTGAACCGCAACGCATTGCTGCATCGCATGCATTGACTTGCATTTGGCACTAATGCTTTTTACGACAGATGTCGACAATAGTAAGAAGCAATTTTTAAAAAACCAGGTTTATTTTTTAAAGTATCGATTTTTATTTAAAAAGTAGCATAATAAATTCTTTAAAAATAGCGTCCGCTTTGCAAATTAAAATAATTCATAATTTATTTTTGGTCTTCTACAAATAATTTTGTTTCCGCCGTCACGTAGATTGCGAAAACAGGAAAAGTGAAAAATGATGACGACGATTATGATTAGGATTATAAAGTTTATAACAACAGAAAATATGGTGAATGACTTTAATTTTAAGGAATACGTCAACTAAACCTTATAACAAAACTGAGAATTAAAAGATTTCAGAAAATAAATTTGCCGAGATTTTTGTGTCTCACAATCGATTCTCAAAAACGTCAGTTTGGAATTCCAAGAAATTCACTTCAACTTAAATTTTCAACTTTCAAAATCTTTAAAAGACCTGAACTTCACACAGACACATGCCTCCACCACTGGGCGAGTTGAGTGGAGTTTGTTGGACAATGACGTATCTCACTGGTTGTGCTCCTTTGGTAGAACAATTGACTTCAATCCAGGAACCCGAACTCGGCCTTTTAGGGTAGATTCCACACAAAGGATAGGTGTTTCTTACTGGTCTCTTTATGAGCCAAGAATCATTGGTGAGACCAATGATCAGGTTGAGGTATCTCCCAAATTCAATGGCTTAAAATTTGAATTTTTGTATATTTGAAAATAAATGCTAAATCTTTTATATATATACATTTTTGTCATTTCTTCACTAATGATAATTAGCAAGTTATTTTTTTCAATCAAAATGTTTGGAAAATTTGGCACTATATTAATTTGCGTTTATATTTCGATGGCATGAACTGTGAATATTTTAATTCATCGTAGAAATTACTTTATACTTTAAACACAAATACATTCACAGCCCATAAAATAACTTTATGATGGATTTGAATTTCTATAAATGTTTTAACATTAACAGTTATACCAATTTGATCTAAATGATTCTAGTTAATCAAATGAAGAACCACATCTAAAAACCTACAATTTGCTGTAAACGTCAAAACGCGGACGCGACTGACGCCAACAATTTGCCTCAAATCCACCATGAACCAGTTCTCTCCTCCGTCAGGATCCTTAGTATGAGCACATTGTGCCATCCAAACAGTAGTTCCGTAAAAATCATCCACTGCCTGCCATGACGAGAGGTTGCCCATAGGAAGTTCCGCTGTTGAACTCAGACATGTTTGTCTGTTTAAGGCAAGATTTCCATTTTCTGAAATTCGAAATTAATAATTTATTTAATTTAGTGAAAATATTCTTTAAAGTAATTGCGTATTTTATTAATCTTCTTTTCTTCTTAATAAGTAAATAATTTACTGCAAAACTAAGTTTACTTGGCAAGATGATCCTTGAAGGCATCTACAAAGAAGACATCAATGTAACAATGTAACTCTTTTCAGTTTATTTCATTTATGTATTGTTGTAAGAACCTTTCAAAAATACCAATTTGTCAAAATCTGCAAATCAAACTAAAACTCACATAGTAGTTGTAACATTTAGGATAGGACATGATCTTGAAGGGAAGGAAGCGAAAAAACTGACATGTTTTATTATTTTCAAAGTAGTTGAAGCTCGTGCAGTTTATCTGAATGTTGCAAATCACTGCACACCTGATTTTGGTTTTTACTCCTATTTCAACTGAAGATGGAAGGTCCAAAGCACATCCTGGTTTGCCGGAACAGTCGAGTGTCATTTGAAATGTGCTTCTGAAATTGGATTCTGAAATATTCACGAGGTTGTAAATGAGTAAAGCAGTTAATAATCTGAAAACCATTTTGAAATATAAAAGTGTTTTTTAGGCCTGAAATTTCAAAATAACTCCTAAGAAGTTTCAGACATTTATAACAAATATCTTCAAAGAGGCATGTAGAAGGTGATTAGAAAGGAAACATCGATTTGCAGACGAACGAAGCAAACAATGGATTTGCAACAACCTTTAATTTTGAATATCGATCATGCCAGCTTCAAAGGTTTCTATGGTCACATTCCGAATGTTATGGTATTGATTAAAATAAATATTTTCTTGGAGACATCATTTTTAACAACATTTTTTATATTAAGTTTTTTAATATACTAGTTATATATATATATATATATATATTTGTTTAAATTTATAATATCGAATTTTTGGGAGTTTAGCTTTACATAATATTTACTCGATCAGAAGTTCAGTTGCTCATCTCGACTTTAGCCTCGAGGAGCAAAAAATAAAATATTTTTTAAGTGAATCAATAAATAAATATTAATAAGTCATTTTAATTTAAATTTAAATAAATTATAATTAAATTAATTATAATAATAATAATAATAATAATAATAAATAGTAACAAAATTTCAATCTCATTAGTGGACATAAAATTGCTGATGATGATTTTTCGAAGTATGAAAAACCACGCTTGTCACAATCATTGAACCTAACCAAAATGATTAAAATTAACATAATTTAATTATTAAAAAACGTATTATATTTCAACTTGTAATAAAAAATTTATCACATTATAATTCCCACTAGAGGTGGGCACTTAATGCTGTTACGATGACTAGAAAGTGAACAGGCCAAGGAGCCGTTCAAAAAACAAATTGGTAAAAAAGTTAACAATAAGAGACAAAAAAAATTGTTTTATTAACGTCCGTTGCATTTCTAGATGATTAGGACGGTGCACCCGCAGCGGACAACAAGAGACACATTCCCCTAAAGTATATGAGACCATGTAGATCTCAAAGCAGAGGTGTTTTGTTAACAATATGTTTAAGGAAAATTATTATCCTGCAAAATAAATTATGCAAAATAAAGTACAGGAAAGCTTCCAAACAATTCTAAATATAACATTTCTCATAATGATATCAATCTATTTTTTTTTAGAAAAGTGCCTTCTGTCGAAAATATTTTTTCTAATTCATAGAATATAAAACAATAATCAAACAATTTTAATAGTGATTACTTTTATTATTTTTTTAAGAGTTTTTGGCTCTCCAAATAAAAAAAAAATTCCAATAAATAAATCATATTATTGTATAAACCAAGGAGATGTCAAAATGAACATTCCCAAAGCTAGATATTCCCAAAGAGATAATTTGTCAAGCCTTATCAAATATCTTACGTTAAATCATTACTTTATTAAATATTTAAGTTTAGAAAAGCTTTCCAAAAATTCTAAATAAATCTTTTCTCATATACATTTCCATTGCCATTCCTTAAATGTTTTTTTCTTACATTAAATAATTAGTAAAATTACAATAAGAATTTGTCAAAATGTAAATCACAATGGCTAGGAAAGAATATGTTCAAAATATGTCACCATAAAAGAAAAATAATGATAATAATAATAAATTATTTAAAATATTTAAATTTCATATAATCTCATAATAGCATTTTTTTACAAATATTTTTCTCTTTTCATGGCAGCTGCAGATAATCATCACATATACCTAAGGGTTGTTAGCCATTTCGTTTGAGTTTTTTCGGTCGTGGAAAATATGACCATCCAAAAGTATCACTTTGAAAGTGCAAGTGCGAACTCCAATGCGTGCACATTCCGCTTTAAGGATGTGCTGCTTTCTTAGCAGAGGTGTTTTTAAAAAAATGCAAACTTTTTTTAAAATATTCATTATAATTGATCATCCTGCAACAACTAGTAATGATATTATTAACTGTAATAATAAATACATTCATTATAATAATAATATTCTTATAAATACTAAATAATTAATAATATGGATAATAAGAAAAAATAAAATTAATAATAATTATAAATGAATTAGTTAAAATTGTGTCTGCAAACAAATTTTATTAATTTTTTTAATCTTATTTAATTTATAATGTTATTTATGATCTACCACAAACATTTGTAGATTCAACTTGTTTCTGCAGTTGTGATATTCTTCACATGCACCAATTGACTGTTAACAATTTCTATTTTTAGGTGATTTTAGAAGTTCTCAATGAATTTTTAAGATATTTTCTAAATCAAAATCAAAATCAAATCTTCGTTTTAAAATAAGCAATAATAATTGAACGAAAAATTATCAAACACCATTTTTCCTTTTTTTTTTTTTACACTATTTGACCTCTTAAGGCCACCCAAAATAATCGAATATAACCTGATGGACAGCCAATTCGCGACGCTTCTTAAATACTTATTGTTATAGCGTTATCAAAACAGTGGTGTTTTTTGCATTTTAGAGAAGAACAAACAATATACAAAAACTTATTACAGTTAACGACGTTTCTGTATTTATTCATTATATAACAGTTTATTATAAAAATTATTAAATTAATATTTAAAATATAATTATATATTTTAATTAATTATGTTACTATTATTGTTATAATTATCTATTATGTTGTTATTATTAACAACAACAATTATAATGAGCAGGTACAGTGAGCATTGTCGAAAACTTCATTCAGACAAATTATTGTCATAAGTATTGTGTCATTCATTCGTCATAGCTTTTTTTGAAACGGTGAAATGATATTAATTTTACCAATATAATTTTTAAAAAATTTAATTGGAGGATTAATAAAAGCTCTGGATAATAGGTATGAATACAGGTTGATCAATGAGGAATGTTTTGTTTGGATGTTCGTAAGAGAGTAAGGCCTGGTGATCATATTTGCACTGTCATCGTCATTGTCATCATCACCATCATCATCATCATCGTCATCGTTGTCGTCATCATTGTCGTCGTCGTCGTCGTCATCATCATCATCATCATCATCATCGTCGTCATCATCATCATCATCATCATCATCATCATCATCATCATCATCATCATCATCATCATCATCATCATCATCATCATCATCATCATCATCATCATCATCATCATCATCATCATCATCATCATCATCATCATCATCATCATCATCATCATTATCATCATCATCATCATCATCATCATCAATAATAATAATTATTGTAATTGAATATATTATAAATAATTAATTAATTAAGTTATTATAAATATTTTTAAAATTATTATCATCTGTTATTATTATTATTATTATTATTATTATTATTACACATATAAATTGTATTATTATTATATATATATTATATTATATATTATAATTATATTATTATATATATATATATATTATATTGTATATAAAATGGCAAGACGATTTAATATTACTTGATATGCTAGAGTAAGTTCGAATACCGTTGAATTTATGATGAACATGTTCTTCATCACAATCATTATATCAAAAACACCTCTGCTAACATAACAACGTTTTGTTAAATAATTACGTCAAATCTAATCACTAATCGCTTCGCATTACTTTTGCATTAATTTTTTGGTTCTTGTGACAGTCATTAAATATTATTAAAAACAGTTTTGGCACATACTGTACATAGGCGTTATGATGATAAGAAAAATTTTATTTTGAACTTTATATGGCAATGTAATGGACATTACTGTCAATTATAAGTTGTAGCATTATTATTATTATTAAATTTAGAAAAATAAATAATTAAAAATAAAATTAAAACTAAACAAATAAATATAAAAAATGATGATCAATTTATAGATATGTTTATTTTTCAAAATGATTATTATTGCGTCTTTTGAAACAAAGATTTGAATTGAATTTTACCTTGAGCATTTAAAAAAATAACATTTTGAACTCTATAAAAACACCTTTGCTAAGAGAGCACTGTATCTTTAAATGTTCATCTCAGATATACACGGCTTAAACAGTTAACATCATTATGCCACTTTTTTAGATGGTCTTGTTTTGCAAGACCAAAAAGAGTTCAAAATAAATTGCTAACAGTTACCTCTTTGATTGCATATGTGATGATTATCGCAACTGCCACAGAAATTAATTATTTGTGGTAGACCAAAATTCAAGCATGGATTTCTTTTTAAAACCTCTGCAAAGCGGGTGCTATTTCAAACTGGTGTACTAATAATGCTACTCTATAACAAAAACAAAAAAATGGCTGCATTCTCATCATCATCATCATCATCATTATCATCATCATCATTATCATCATCATCATCATCATCATCATCATCATCATCATCATCATCATCATCATCATCATCATCATCATCATCATCATCATCATCATCATCATCATCATCATCATCATCATCATCAATCATCATCATCATCATCATCATCATCATCAATCATCATCATCATCCATCATCATCATCATCATCATCATCATCATCATCATCATTCATCATCATCATTATTTAGTTTTTTAGCTTTTTTAGCTACAATTTTATTTTTATTTATTTATTTATTTATTTAAAGACACGAACGAAGGGCCGAAGCCTCTAACACGATCGAAAAATAAACTTAAACGCGAAAACTAAGTTCATCATCGCTCGGGCAGATCTAGTCTGAGAAATCGAAAGCGAGGAGAAAAAGTTTAATAGGAGGTAATAAATTTTCAAAGTTCTTGGAATCTGAGGTAGGGATTAAGATTTAGTTTACAGATTTCAGAATTAAATCGGTTTGTTGTTGAGGAATTGACGATATGAGCTGGCAGGGAGTTCCAGGATCGGACAATGCGGTTAGAGAAAAAGTGTTTGGATATTTCACATCGGGATTTTCTTGTCCTGAGTTTGTGGTTATGGCCTCTGGTCCTAGTGTAAGTTGATCTAATAAGAGTAGTGGAAATGTTGCTGTGGATAAAGCCATTTTGTAGCTGTAACAGAGAGTGAGATCGGCCAGTAGTCGACGCTTTTCCAATGTTGGTAGTTTAAGTGTCTTTAGTCTTTGTAGATATGGATACTGGGCAAGTGTGGGAATGGCCTTTGTGTATCTTTTTTGAATTTTCTCTATTCTGTCAATGAGTAGTTTTTTATGAGGATTCCAAACGGGAGAGCTGTATTCCAATATTGGTCTAACGTAAGTACAAAATGCTTTTTTAAGGATATCTGGGTCTCTAGAGGAAAAAGATGCAAGAATCAATTTGGATATTATGGCTGCTTTCCTGGTGATGTTGTCGATGTGATGGACGAATTTGAGGGAGGAATCAATAAGCACTCCCAGATCTCGGATCGTGCCAACTCTCGACAGTCTGTGGTTATTGATCCAAAATTCACATGGGTTGAAATTTTTGTTGTAACCAATCAGCGAGAGTATCTGACATTTGTCGGGAGCAAGCTGTATTGCCATTTTTCACTCCATTCTACTATTTTGTCAAGAGATCGTTGCAACTGGAGAGAAGAAGTGTTGTAAAGTTTTACATCGTCAGCAAAGAGCTTACAAATGGTGTCGGAGCTTTTGAATATTTCGGGTAGGTCGTTTATATATAGCAAAAATAAGGTTGGCCCGAGAACACTCCCCTGAGGAACTCCGCTAGTGACAGCAACCTCTTCTGAGATACATCCATTGATGCTCACTTTCTGTGACCTCAAGTATAGAAAATCCTCAAGCCATCCTTTCATATTGTCACTTACACCATATGTGCATATTTTGAGCATTAGTTTTGTGTGAGAGACAGAGTCAAAGGCCTTACGGAAGTCCAAGTAGATGATGTCTAAATTTTGCTTGTCTTGTATGGCGTCTGTCCATCTTTGAGTGCATTCGAGGATATTTGTGGTGGTTGAACGAGCCGGAATAAAGCCATGTTGGCTACAGTCGATAAGCTTATGGTTCAAAAGGTATTGCATTAGGGATTTATTGATGATTCTTTCCATAGCTCTGCAACATGTTGATGTAATAGATATTGGTCTGTAGTTTTCAGGAGAAGTGGTGGGACCTTTCTTGTGGATGGGTGTTACCAGGGCGACTTTCCAGTCCTGGGGCAATTTATGATCTTTGTAGGATGCGTCGAAAAGGTGGGATAGTGGAACAGCTAGTGCAGATGCACATTTTTTCAAGAATATGTTTGGAATACCATCCGGCCCGGCTGACAACGATGATTTGAGACCAAGAAGCGTCGAATAGACTATATATGGTGTGAACTGAATGTCCGGCATTACAGTAACAGTTTTCAAGGAAGTTCCAGGTTTGTTCCCGTCGTCAATGGTGAAGACTGATGAGAAGTAGTTGTTGAAGGCGTTGGCGATCACCGCCGGTTCTCGTGTCAGGGTGCCATCAGAGAGAGCAATCTCTGAAATTCCAGACCTCATGTGCATTTTTTTTGTTAGCGTACTTGTAGAGTTGGCCAATATTCTTGCTGTTGAGTAGTTGAAGTTCCTGAGATTGGTGGTAAGTCTTTATTGTTGTAGCACAACTCTTAGCAAACGTGGAATAAATATTTTTGTTGACATTGCTGTTGTCTTTTCTCCAAGTTCTCCAAAGTTTGGATTTTTCCTTAAGCAGTTTGTTGATGAAGTGCGGGTATCTGTTTTTGCATTTTCTGTCGAGAAGTGAGAATTTTGGTATAAACAGGTGGATAGCCAGGTCAATTTGCTGCTTGAATTCGTTCCAACAGCAGTTCACGTCGGGACAGAACTGAAAGATTGCACCCCAATCGATATACGAGAGGTATTCATTAATCATAGCATAGTTTCCTTTCTTAAAGTTATAAGATGATGGTAATGATTGTCGGTGTTTGGGTAAGTTGAGAGTGTTAGGTCTGAGAACAATGACATTGTGGTCACTGGTTGAGATGGGGCATTGCACCTCAATGTTTGATATAAACTGAGAGTCATTTGAAAAGACAAGATCCAGGATGTTATCATGTCGTGTGGAAGATGTTACAAATTGATGGAAGCCACAGTTGTTGAAGAATTCAAAAAAAGTCTGTAGATGCTGTTGTTGGGTGCTGTGTGGTGGGTCCAATCGAAGGCTGGGAGATTGAAATCGCCAAGTAGACAGATAGTGTGCTTAGTTGAGCAGAGGTGGTATAAGCATTTGATACTTTCACTGGCATAATCCATAGCCTCTAAATCAAATCCTCCCGGACGATAATAAACTATGAGTCTGTAGGTGGAATGGTTTGCTGAGAGATCAATACAAACAAGTTCTGTGTTGGAAAACTCTTTAGGTATCTCGATTGATCGATAAGAAAAATAGTCCTTAATGATTAACATAACTCCACCACCCTTTGAATTTCTGTCCCAACGTATCACCTGGTAATTGCGTGGGCAAAACAGTGAGCTGGGGAGGTCAGTATTGAGCCATGTTTCAGTACAACAAAAAATATCAGGTTCTTCTGCGTTTACAAACATAAATACTTCATTGAACTTATTGTTGCAACTTCTAAGATTAGTTAAAATCAGCTTATGGAAAGGGCTGAGTTGTAGTATCCTTCTGAGTTCTAGAAGAACGTTTGGCCAATCTGCGAGCGTACGCCTCTTCAGACTGCAGACGGGTGAGGTCAGGATTGAAAAATACTCTCCTGACTTCGGAGTCTTGTGAGGCGCGAAGGAGTCTGGATGATGAAATTACATCCTTAACCGCCTCAACATTCTCCAATGTAACACAGAGCTTAGCATTGAGATTTTGGCTATCTCTGCCCAGTCGTCTGGTTGCAATCACTCGAGGCTTTACAGTCAGGTTGTTTTGGCAGAAATCTCCAAACAGATCAGCGTCCTTGACATTTGGTCGAGGGGGTAGGCCTGAGACAATGATATTGCTGGCTCTACGCTTCTTCTCTTCCCTCTCTCTTTCAAAGTCCAATAATGTCTTTGTGGCAATCTTTACTGCCTCATTTCTGTCATCGCTCGTCTTTTCTTTAAACTCTGTTTTTTTGTCAATTGAATCCAGCCTCTGCAATACTGGGGCGAGTGCATTCTGAAAACACTCGGCCATTGATTTGATTACCTGTGTCATCATGTTCTGAAAAGTCTTTGTCAGTAGCTCCATTGATTTGCTGAAACACTCGTTAAGCTTTTCGGTGACCGAAAGCATTATCTTTTCATTCATTAGGGTCAGTTTTGCACACAGTGAGTCCGTCATTTCTACGAGAACGTCTCTCATACAATCCTCGGAGATTAAACATAATCTTTCCTAACAATGGTTAATGTTTTAAAATTAAAATGAATATTTTAAAATTAAATATCATGTTGTTATTAATAATTATTATATTTAAATATATTTAATTGGTTGTGCCGAATGTTCCATTTTGTTAGTTACATCACTAAGAAAACACCTCTGCTTAGAGAACTTATTGGTCTCATGTACTTAATGTGATCCTGTCATCACAATGTGATAATTAACGCCTGTTTTTGGATGGCTGCTTGGCCATTTCTTTCGCTAGTTATTGTAACGCAGATATTTTTGTGGAAATTGTAATATGTTAAATTCATTAATAATAAATTGAATTTTAAAATGAGTTTTTAGGTTAAATTATGTTATTCTAAGAAATTTTCTACGCGTTCAGTGATTAATATTATTATCATTAATTACAATAATTAATATGTATATAATTTTTTTAATATGTATTACTTTTTATATGACGATAAAATAATTAATATATTATTGTTCATCTAATATTATTGCATTTTTTAACGGATAATAATTTTAATTTTGCCCAGAGAAAACACCTACGCTAAGGGATGAACTCGTCGATATTTTAGTTATTGATCTATGTTTGAGAAATCAAAATTATTGCTTTGATGGTCTTATTTTGTAGGACCAAAAGTACTCAAATAGAAGTTGCCAAAACTTCACGGGTCCAAGCACTAAACATTTTAAATATAAATATCTAAAATGGGTATCAACCCAGTAATTGCCACAATAATTGAAGTTATTAAGTACTTCATAATGTGTCGTTTCTTTGGGAGAATTATTTATTGAATTAAGTTTAATAATAAAATAATAATAAATACTTTGAATATACAATGACTTTGACGAAACAACAACAACAAAGGTGGAAACACATCATTGTTAAATTACGCTCGGGAACTGGCCAAAAATAAGAGCTTATTTAAAGGCGACGCGATGATAGATTCACCTAACACTTTTTTTTTGAGGCCATGAAGTTCTCTAAGCAGAGGTGTTACGAAATGTTACTAAAGATGACGCAATCCTATTTTAAATTCCCATCTCCCAACGACCATCCAAACAACCTCGACCCATAGGTAACCAAACCAAATAAACCTGATGTACCGAAATCTGTGCCACAAACTGTTTCTCAATTTTTATTATTAATAATTGTATTTAAATGCATTTAAAACTTGTTTCTAAATTATCGATCGATTCTCCGGATTCTCCATTCATAAAACACCCCTGATAAGAGAAATACTTAGACCCAAGTATTTAATGCGAATCTATAGCGAGGTTGATGGCCTAAAGTGGTATTTTTAGACTAATATAAGTTTTAATGAAATAACTGGTTGGGGATTTCAATCAAATTTTAAAAACACCTCCGTGCAACATATTGCTAAATATTTAAATCAAAATGATTTCTTTTGGAATTTGGGAAGCACATTACTGATTTTTTGGAAATTCTCACTTTGTAGAACCATAAATTACAAAAAATAAAAGAAATCACTTAAAAAATTATTTGCCCATTACTTAATATTCTGTAAATTAAAAAAACTCTCTTTTTTGTCTATGCTTTAGTAGGACATGGATGTTTAATTTATTTTTAAGATTAAATAATTTGGGTGGCCCTAAGAGGTCAAGTATTGGGGCATGTGTTGGTGTTAGTCGTTGACAGACATTTTATGTTTAAGCGAAAGAATAGGATAAATGGGACTATTATATTTCATTATATTACTAACTGGTTATACTTTATTGTTTTAAGAGGTTTTAATTTTTTGGGGGCATGTTGGATACATTCCTGCATACGGCGGCAATGGCAACAATCGTTATGCGTCGTGTTTTAAATACAGACTGCACTGCCGTCAGCGCCTTTGGGAATAAGCGCTATATAAATGGTTACAAGACGCGCTTCAGCTCAAAATACTATATTAAATTATTCTTGATAAAATTTTTTAATTTTATTTTAAAGCTTTTTTGTAACAAATAAATATGGATACGAGGTTAAAAGCAAAATTACATTATTTCTTTGTTTCTCATTCAATGATTAATTTATTTTAAATCAATTCTGTCGTACTTAATAAAAATTTATTGAGAACTTTTTCAAATCACCTCTACTAAAGGAGAAACTTATAGTTAAATATTTTAGTCAAATTTCCATTTTTTTGCTTTTCTTTTTTTTATCAAAAAATTATTGTTTTGGATGGTCTTATTTTGTAGGACCAAAAATACTCATACAGTAGTTGTCCAATTCCCACAGGGTCAAACCACACTAATATAGTAATAGTTTTAAAAATAAATAAAATGAAAAGAAATACTTAAATAAATTTTATGTACTGCCTGATAACAAACAAATCTCAACCATTATTTAACTTAGCATTTTATTGTTGTTATTATTAATTTTTATTTGTTGTTATAGTATTTATTATTATTATTATTATTATTAACACTATATTATTATATTCAAATATATTTAATACTTGTTGTCGGATGATCGATTTTCACGAACATTTTAAAAACACCTCTGCTAAGAAAGGAGCGTATCGCTGAATACTGAAGTCATATGCATATTTGATGCAATGAGTCTATGTTATATTTTTGGATGGTCTTATCGACGACCAAAAATAATCAAGTAGAAATTGCTAACACCCCTTGGTTAAATGTGATAATTATTTTCTCCGCTTTTGTAACGTCATTGTTGTAAGTATTTAAGATACTTGACACTTATTGTCACCGTCTTAATCAGTTTTTTATTATTTGGATGACCTTAAGAGGTCAAACAGTATGAGTCGAGGTCGGACGGTTGGTTTGTATGGTAGATGGAGATGAACGGAGAAACTAGGTTGTCAATATAGCGACATCTTTAGAACATTGTTTCTTAAAAATGGTAAATTAATTGTAAACATTTTTATTGATAAATTTAAAAAAAACGTTATTGTTGTTTTTGTTTTATTTATCATCATTATTAATAAAATTACATAAATATATTTAATACTTGTTACGGATGGTAGAATGATTCACAAAACACCTTTGCTTAGTAAAGAACCTGGCCTCATATATTTATTAATAAGTAGATTTTCCACTTTGTTAGCGCCTATTCTAATCTTCATTTTATTGATGGCTCGTTGGCCAGTTCACTCGCTAGTCACATTATATCGATGATATGTTTCTGCCTATGTTATTGTTGTTGTTGTTATAAAAAATTAATTTGTAACACATAGTTACTATTATAATTATAAGAGAGTAACAACGAGTTATATGACATTAGAGTCAAGTTAATAAAATTCGAACGAATATATAATCTATTAAATAATATCAATGGACGATTTAATATTGATTGGTATGTTAGAATAAGTTTGAGGACCGGTAAAATAAACAAGAAAATTCCTCTGCTAAGAGAGCAAAGCATGGTTAAATATTTAAGTCAAATCTTTTGTAAATGTTTTGATCTCTTTTTTTTTATTATTTAAGGTCTAGCGACCAAGTTTAGAAATGATTAAGAGCCATCGATGGTAAATCAGACATGATGACGTTATGACAATGATAATAATTATATTGTAAACGGTAGATGGCAGTGTAATGGGCATTAATGTCAATTACAATTTGTGGCATTGTTTTTATTATTGATAATTATTATTAATGATGATCAGGATGTATCGCCTGATTTAATCGTGAGTCATCTATTGATTGATTTTTAATAAAATGCCAGAAACACCTCTGCATTAGTAATGTCATAACAAGTATTTTAAGAAGCATGCGCCAGCGAATCAAAATGTTATTATAGAAAAATCTTATTTGGACGGTCTTAGGAGGCCAAACAGTGAAATCTGAATAAATAATGAATTTTGAATTAAAACAAATTTCAATCAATAATTTGATGAGCAAGCTATTTACAGTTGATCAAGTCGACCCTTCTTTTAAAGCACTACTGAATGGATGTTTAAAGAACAATAATTAGCTTGAGAAACAGTATATGGTTCAGATTTCGGTATCATTTCTGATCGGATTTCTGGTTTATTCGGTTGGGTTAGCCATGGCTCGAGATAGATTGTCGTTGGGGAGATGGGAATTTTATTCTTTCACAACATTGGTGAATCAAATTACGTCAAATATGTAGTTAAAAATTATTTTTATTATTGTTAACTATAATTAAATATACTTAATACTTGTTGTCGGTTGATCGATTCTCCAGACCATATCGTTCGCAAAACACCCCTGCTTAGAGAATTATCAGATCTCAAATAGGTAAGGTGAAACTGCGACTAGATTTAATTGTCCACTTTGTGTAATTTTTGTTGGCTCAATGTCTAGTTCTCTCGATAGTCACAATATAACGGAATGAGTTTCCACCATTATTGTTGTTACGACAAAGTGACTTTAAAAAAATAATGAATTCTCTTAAAAATTCTTTCTAATCATAAAATCCAATGTTGATTTTATTATTGTGATACTTTTTATATTGGTTTCTTTGAACTGTTCATTGCCACTTCTCCCGCTAGTCCTTAAAATAAGACGTTTTTATTCACCGTAGTTATAATCGTCATCATAGACTAGAGAGAATTTAAATTTTTATAAAGAAATCTGAAATAACATCCCAATTATATGAAAAACGAATTTGAAGAAGTCTTTCGACCATCACATACAAAAACATCTTTGCTGGAGTAAAAATGTACTGGCATATTTAAGATGAGAATGCTTATTGTGGCGGTGTTGCGGGATATATAGCAACTATTTTTGTCGACCCCTTGCGGTCAACTTGCATTTTGTGTTTATCCGATTTTTTGAATACCTTATATATCCGGCTAGGATGTGAAGGGACTTCTTATTCGATCCACCAATTGTATAGGGCACCTACCCAAGGGCGCTTCTTGGCAGTGCGAGCTGGGTTGCTAACACGACATGTAACGACTGCTGCTTTCACCGCCGTTCGCAGGAACGCAACCTTCTGAACCAACTCGCACGCCTTTTGCGTTCCCACGATGAGAGCAATTGATGGCATCGTTTGAAAACAAAAGTAAACTAATTTAAAATACTGAAAGGTTATAAACAGAAATTTCTAAATGTAGTTTTTTAACACTGCTCGCTTTATCACATTTATGATAATTATAAAAATGATTAGGTAAATGTATTTTATAATAATAACAACAATAATAGCAATATAATTAATTAAATAAAACATATTATTGTTATTGTTATTGCTATTATTATTATTATTATTATTATTATTATTATTATTATTATTATTATTATTATTATTATTTATTATTATTATTATATTATTATATTATTATTATTATTATTATTATTATTATTATTATTATTATTATTATTATTATTATTATTATTATTATTATTATTATTATTATATTATTATTATTATTATTATTATTACTATTATTATTATTATTACATAATTTTATTAGTTACACAATGAAATATATTATTTAAATATGTAATCATGTTGTTTTTAATAACTTCTGTTGGATTCAGTGATTGTACAGACATGGCTCATGCTAATTCGACCAACTCATCTGTAATTTAATTAACTGTATACTTGCATAACTTTTAATTTATTAATTACTGCTACTGTTGTTATTAATATTATTTTAATAATCATCAATCTATGAAAGTTATTACGTAATAATTAAAATTTGACAAGACGTTATATCATAAATATGCTTATTTTCATAAAATTATTTTTAACTTTTAAATGGAAAAATAATTTTAATTTCTCCTGGGTCATTTAAAAAAAATTCATTTGGAACATTTCAAAAACATCTATGCTAAGATAGCACTGCATCGATAAATATTTAATTCAAATGCCAGTGGCAGTAATTCACGCAGATGATTTTTTTTAGATGGTCTTATTTTGCAAGACCACAAATACTTCAAAATATTTATTTATATTTTATGCTAATGATCTGTTGTGGCGCAAAAATAATTTTTGAATTAAAAATATTTTTAAGACTATAAAACATGGGGCATTAAATCGAGCTGGTCGGCAATAGACAATTTGTCTGTTTGTGAAAGTTTTAACATAAAATAAAATAATTATTTTAATTGGATATTTTGGATATTATTATTATTATTATTATTTTTATTTTTACACCATTCGTATGCCGTGGTATGAATTATTACTAATAGCTTGACTGTCACTTATACATCGTAAACAAATATAATCAGATATTAACAATAATAAGACAAACATACCCATGCCAACGAAATTTATGAACATCATTAGCAGGAATTGGCATTTAATAATTTTTATTAATTAACTCATTTACGATGGTTATAACCACCTTAAGCGAATCCAAAAATTTAAGATGTTTATCAAAGGGTCAGGCGCTTGAATTATGTTGAGCACCTATATTGTGCAATTGTTACACTAATGAAGGTGTTTTAGCAACATCATTATGATGATGATGGTGGTGATACAAAAATATATAATAATAATAATAATATAATAATAATAATAATAATAATAATAATAATAATAATAATAATAATAATAATATAATAATAATAATAATAATAATAATAATAATAATAATAATAATAATAATAATAATAATAATAATAATAATAATAATTAATAGTAACAAAATTTTAATTTCATTAGTGGACATTAAATTGCTGATGATGATTGTTCAAAGTATGAAAAGCCACGTTCTGTCACAATCACTGAACCTAACCAAAGTGATTAAAATAAACATAATTTAATAATTAAAAAAACGTATTATTTTTCAACATGTAATAAAATATTTATCACATTATAATTCCCACTAGAGGTGGGCACTTAATACTGTTGCGATGACTATAAAGTGAACAGGCCATGGAGCCGTTCAAAAAACAGATTGATTAAAAATGACATATTAAAATAAAGAGACACATTCACCTTAAGTATGTGAGACCATGTAGATCTCAAAGCAAAGGTGTTTTGTTAAAAATATGTTCAAGGAAATTTATAATCCTGCAAAAATTATACAAAAGAAAGTACAGAAAAGATTTGCAACATTTCTAAATATAGCAATTTTCATAAAGATATCAATCAATTTTTTTTTGAAGTGCCTTCTGTCGAAAATATTTTTTCTAATTCATAGAATATAAAACAATAGTCAAAAAATTTTAAATAATAGTGATTACTATTATTTTTTTTTAGAATGTTTGGCCCTCCAAATGACAAATGCTTTTATTATTTTATCGAAATTTAAAAGTATATGTCACATTTAGTTAATCAGATTCAGTGGATTTAATGTTAAACATTGAACTTTGGTCCAAAAATAACTTTCCTTTTGCATGTAGATCAATGAATATTTAACTAAAATATTTATCGGAGGTGTTTTTTTTAATTTTCTAGGTAAAATTAAAATTAATTTTCCATTAAAAAAAATGATATAATATTGATCAATAATAATATATGAGATTCTTTCCGGGATGCTTGGCAACTTGTAATTGAAGACTTTTGGTCCTACAAAATAAGACCATCAAAAACAATAACTTACACTGCTCAAATGTGATCAATGAAGATTTATCGATCCTAAAATATTTATCGATGAATTCGGAGGTGTTTTATTTTAAATACTATGGGTAAAATTAATATTAATTCTCCGTTAAAAAAAGCAATAATATTGAATGAAAAATAATATATTAATTATTTTATTGTCATATAAAAATTAATTGAATATAAAATAGCTTTATAATAAACAAAATTAATAAAGTATACTATTTAAAATAGTATATATATTAATTTTTTACAATAAATGATAATAATGTTGATCACTGAACGCGTAGAAAATTTCTTAGAATAACATAATTTAACATTTTATATTTCATGATATTATGACTGAATTTAACATATTACAACTTCCATCAAACAAATCTGCGGAATGATATAACATCAGGATTTACAATGACTAGCGAGAGACCAAGTCAACCAGACATCCAAAAACATTATAGACAAACACTGTGTTGGCATGATGACAGGATCACATTAAGTACATGAAGCCAGTAAGTTCTCTAAGCAGAGGTGTTTTCTTAATGATGTAACCAACAATATGGAACATTCGGCACAACCAATTAAATATATTTTAATATAATTAATATTAATAATAATACGATATTTAATTTTAAAATATGCAAAATTTAATTCACCGGCTTTAGGATAGAATATTTTCAAAAGATATCGCTAAAAGGTCAAAATGATGATGATAGTGATGATGATGATAATAATAATAATAATAATAATAATAATAATAATAATAATAATAATAATAATAATAATAATAATAATAATAATAATAATAATAATAATAATAATAATAATAATAATAATAATAATAATAATAATAATAATAATAATAATAATAATATTAATAATAATAATAATAATAATATAATAATAATAATAATAATAATAATAATAATAATTATTATTATTATTATAATTATAATAACGTAATCAATTAATTATTTATAAGATATTCAATTATAATAATTATTACTATTCTAATATATTTTATATTAAAACCAATTCATACTCCGATGCAATAATTTAATTCATCAATTTCTGGCAGTCGTCCCTATTAGGACAACATTGTTTGAAATTCCCATCTCCCCAAAGATAAACCAACCACTAAATAAACCAGCGATATCGAAATTTGAACAACATACCTTTTCTAACGCTAATTATATTACTTTAGACATCAAATCTTCAATTCAAGAGAGTCGACAAAATGAATTGCATGTATTATCATATAACTTGTTGTTGCTCTCTTACAATTATAATAATAATGAATGGGTGGATGGAAGAACATGCTAATGGTTGCTGATTCATCTCCCACAAATGCAAATGGCTTCCATTTAAATTACTAATAATAATAACAACAAAATGCCAATCTAATTAAATGTTGAGATTTGTTTGTTGTAAAGCAGAATATATAATTTACTTAGGTTCTAATCAAGTTCTTACTTAAGTACTAATTCATCTTATTACATTTATTATCAAAACTTCAGTTTACCCACCATTATCACCTTTTTATCATATGAATACAAATCGTTTTATTGGCCGTGGAGGAGCTTCTAGAAAATTTGACTCTGTACAAATATGATCACCAAGCCTATTCTCTTAGGCACATCCAGACAAAATATTCCTCATCGATCAACTTGTATTCATACCTATTATCAAGAGCTGTTAATAATTTCAAATGAAATATTTTGTAATCCTCCAATTAAATTTTTTTAATATTATCTTGGTAAAATTAACATTATTTCACCGTTTTAAAAAATGCTATAACGAATGAATGACACATAAAGCCAATAACACACTTATGCTTTTGAAGTCAGAAAATCTAAAATCAAATAACAATTTAATCAATTATGTTACATAAAGTTAAAGGAATATTAAATCTTTTTTATTTAGGATATTTTTTATAATATTTATTATTAAAATGTATTTAATTATTTAAATCCAATCATTAATAATAACAACATAACATTTGATAATAATTAATTTTTATATATATGCAATATATATTTTGTATAATAAATTTATATATAATACTGTTTAAATACAGTAACAATTATTATTATGTGAATCCTTTTTAAGTTAAGGCTATTTTATAATTAATAAATACAGAAAGGACTATAAAAACATAAATATATTATGATTTTGATGGAACAACAACAACAAAGGCGGAAACACATCCTTTTTATGACATGACTATCGAAAGAACTGGCCAACGAGCCATTCAAAACGATTTACACATTATGATCAATTCGCTATGACTTTATATTTAATTATTTGATTATAGTCCGTTGCATAACTGAGATGATTTGGATTCGCTATGATAAATTCACCTTACTTTTATATTTGAGGCCAGGCAGTTCTCTAAGCAGAGGTGTTTTGTGAATGATAAAGTCAGGAGAATTGATCATTCAGAAGCAATTGTTAAATTTATTTAATACATTTATTAACATTAATAAAAATAACGTATAATCAAAAATTTGGCAAAATTTAATTCACCTAATTTAAGAAAGAATATGTCCGAAAGATGTCGCTTTAATGACAAACTAGTTTGAAATTCCGCACCTGACCTCGACTCAAACTATTTGATCTCTTAAGATCATTCAAATAATCAAATGACACAATACCAAGCATAAAGATTCATCTCAAACGTTTGAGGCCAGGTAATTCTCTAAGTAAAAGTGTTTTTGTTATGCAGGATAGCATGCATTACCTTGCATATGCAACTAATGCATTTTACGTCAGATGTCGCCAATAAAAAGAAGCAATTTTTTTTTTAAATCAGGCTTTTCTTTTTAAAGCAGCGATTTTTATTTAAAAAGTAGCATAGCTTTTTTTTCCGCTCGTCGTCGTCTTCCGTCATTATAATCAAATTATGAAATGGAGGTTAATAAAATACACAACATTGTAATAATTGTCACATCAAGGGCTGTTTGTTATTTTAATCACTAAGAAATATCGGTCTTCAAATCAAAGACCGCAGGAAAAATTTATCGATGTGGAGTGTCGCTCTGGAAATTTCACTGAAATATTGAAGATACGTTGTTCTCTTAACAGAGGTGTTTTTAAAAATTACTCAATGAAAAAGCTATAAAAAATTTAAAATTAATTCTTTGATTTAAAAAAATATAACAATAATTGAATGAAAGATAAACAAGTGACTTATTTGCGCTCTTAACGTCCTTTATAAATTTATTCATTATACATTACTAAAATAAATCATTTGTTGTTATTATTCGCTTTTTATTTAAAATGCAATAATAATTGAATGAAAAATTATAAAAACTATATCATAAGTTTTATAAAGTTATACCATAATTAATCGATTTTAAAATAACTTTATCATAAACAAAATTAATAAAATAATGATATTAATAGTAATAGAAATATTAATTAATGCAATTAATGATATTAATATAATAATATGAACTTGTAGAAAATTTTTAGAATAGCATAATTTATCATAAACAAATCATTTTATATTTCAAGATATTATTAATGAATTTAACATATTATATATGATGCTGAAATATCTGAATTACAATGACTAGCGAGAGAACTGGCCAAACAGCCATCCAGAAAAAAACATGAAGAATCATTAGCATGATTGCAGGATCATTTTTTTTTTTTTTTTTATTAACGTCCGTTGCATATCTAGATGATTAGGACGGTGCACCCGCAGCGGGGTGATTGCAGGATCATTTATTTATTTATTTATTTGATTATAGTCCGTTGCATAATCAAATAAATAATTGCAGGATCACATTAACTATAATGTAAGTAAGCCAGTAAGATATCTAAGCAGAGGTGTTTTTTTCTAAAATAATTTTGTCAATGATGATGATGATGAACAACAACAACAACAATAATAATAATAATAATAATAATAATAATAATAATAATAATAATAATAATAATATAATAATAATAATAATAATAATAATAATAATAATAATAATAATAATAATAATAATAATAATAATAATAATAATAATAATAATAAGAATAATAATAATAATAATAATAATAATAATAATAATATAATAATAATAATAATAATAATAATAATAATAATAATAATAATAATAATAATATAATAATAATATTAATAATAATAATAATAATAATATTATTATTATAATAATATTATAATAATATTAAAATAATAATATTATATTAAATATATATTCCAAGGCAAGGAACACCAGCAGTTCGGGACGACATATTTGCAGACGACAATGAATTTGGCGGTAACCGTTCTCGCCAGAGTAACTGTAATCATAACAGTAATCGTGATTATCACTCTGGTTATAATATTACTCAAGTTGCAAGAAAATGAATGAACGAATGCATGAATGAATGAATGAATAAATAAATGAATTAATGCATGGATAAGTGAATGAACTAATGCACAGTAACTAAATGAATGTAAATATGAATTTATGAATATATGAATGCGAGAATATTAAACTCATTTAAAATCTGGATTTATAAAGTGGATTTCTGCTGTAACATCTGTTACGAAATATTTTACGACCTCAGACTCTGGACTTGAAATTATTAACATCGGTGAGAAATTATTGCATCCTTTGATGCTGTTGATTTAAGTTTAAGAAAAAATTTAATAATAATATTAATATTATTATAATATATAAAATAATAATAATAATAATAATATTAATATTATTATAATATTAATAATATTATTATTATAATAATAATAATAATAATAATAATAATAATATAATATAATAATATTATTATTTTAATAATAACTATATAAATATAATATATATATATAATAATAATATAATATATTTTATAATAATAATTATATAAATATAAAATATAATAATAATAATAATATTATAATAATATTATAATTATATAAATATTATATATAATTATTATTAATAATAATATTTAATTAAAATTATAAAATAATATAATTAATATTAATTATAATAATAATAATTATTTTTATTTTTTTTATTATTATTATTATTATTATTTGAATTTGCTTAATACTTCTTTAATAATTATTGCTGAATGATCGATTCTTCGGCATACATCATTCGCTAAACACCTCTTCTTTGAGATCTACTTGTCCACAAATTCTTAAAGTGAATATGTGATTGTATGTCGATTTTATGATTTCTTGTCACGGAATCTTTGGACGGCTTATTATTAAGCATTATTATATAGATGTTATTATTAATGTAATGTTATTAAAATAAACAGATAATTTCTACAATAAAAATACTTTATGGTGAATAAATATAGAAACTACTGGCGACATCTATCGTAAAGTGCTTTAGGATGCCATTCGCAACGCAATGTGTAAGATTTAACAGTGCATTATAAGTACAACATTAAATTTCAACTTAAAGGTTTTTATAAGGCTGTAACAAGCTTATTGTTTTATTTTCTCAACAATTATATTTTAAAGTTTTTTTTTGTAATAAATAAATTTGGATATGAGGTTGAAAGCAAAATTACATTATTTCTTTATTTCTCATTCAATTATTAATTTATTTTAAATCAGTTCTGTCGAATTTAATAAAAAATTCATTGAGAACTTAAGCTTACTTAAGCTGGAACATTTGCCAGCCACTGATCGATACATTCGCTTATAAGTTGCTGAACTCCCTCATCGAAAGGGCTTGGCAGTCAGGCATTGTAGATGATGAGTTGAGAGTCGCAGAAGGCGTCTATATACCAAAGGAACGGGACTCCATTCGCCTAAATCAATTCAGACCTATTTCGCTGTTGAATGTAGAAGGGAAGATATTTTTCTCTGTGATTGCATCGAGACTCACTGAGTATGTTTTGACCAATAAGTACGTTGATACATCGATTCAGAAGGGAGGTGTTCCAGGCGTGCCTGGTTGCATAGAGCACTCCTCCATGATTTGGGAGGCTATTCAAAGAGCCAAGAGGCGCCTCCTGAGTTTGTACGTTGTGTGGCTCGACTTGGTAAATGCATACGGGTCGGTACCACACCAACTCATATGGAAAATGTTGGAGATTCATCATGTGCCGCGTCACGTAATTCAAATTATTCAGACGTGATTTGACGGGTTTATGATGAGGTTCTCAACCAAGACGTACTAAGTGGGTTCCTCTGGAGGTGGGTATTGCAATGGGTTGTGCAATATCACCTTCCCTTTTTGTACTGGCGATGCAACTTCTGCTCAACGCAGCCGGGTCTAATGTTCCAGAGACGCATTTAAGTAAGGGTCTCTATATGCCTTCTGTGAAAGCGTTTATGGATGACACCACCCTAGTAATGAATAGAAGACCGGCAGTTCAGAACACTTTGAACAAGTTCAATGGCCTTCTTGGGTGGTGTCGAATGGCTTTTAAACCTGCGAAGTTGAGAAGTCTTGCCCTTGTTAAAGGGAAAGTCTGCAGCGACATCTCGTTTGTTGTAGCGGGTCAACGGGTTCCTACAGTTTCCGAGGAACCGGTTAAGAGCCTAGGCAGAGTGTTTAATGATTCGCTGAACGATAGGAGCCAAGAGAGTTGCACTGTCGAACAGGCTGTTGTGGGTTTGAAGGCAATCGGAGAGGCAGGGAAGGTTTAAGGTGTGGTTGTTCCAGTTTGTGCTTCTACCAAGGTTGCTGTGGCCATTGACGATCTATGAGATCGGTTTGCCCACAGTCGAAGGATTAGAGAGGAAAGTTAGCAGATACATCAGATCGTGGCTTGGGCTACCTCCAGGGATGTCATCTGTTGCCCTCTACAGTAAGAGCTCAAAATTAAGGTTACCTCTTCGTTCCCTGGTGGAAGAGTATGAGGTCTCTAAAATAAGGACGCAGTGGATGTTGAATAACTCTGCGGACATCAGGATCCGCAAAGTTAGACCACTGTTAAGAACTAAAAGAAAGTTCTCAGCACAGGATGAAATCGATAAGTCAGTCGCGGAACTGACGTTCGAAGAAATGCTAGGTCCTATTAAATCGGGTCGTCAGACTTCGCAAAATGGTCTGAGTCTTGCCCTGCAATTAGGCCCTGCGTGGGAAGACGTGGTTCAGCGTTCCATCGGTTGGAACGAGATATGGAGAATGTCTCCATATCGTTTGGCCTTTCTGATAAGATCGATTTAGGACCAACTTCCCTCTAAGGACAATTTGCGAAGATGGGGTTTAACGGAAGACTGCAAATGTGAGCTCTGCGGCGGCTTCGAGACACTTCATCATGTGCTCTCAAGTTGCGCATATGCCCTTGACAATGGTCGGTACACTTGGCGACACAATAAGGTCCTAAAGGAAGTGGTAGAAGCTACCAAAACGGCGGTAGCTAAAGCAAATTCTGGCAAGATTGCATTACAGCGGAAGGTATACTTCCTGCGAGAGGGCTTTTCACTACACTGTAAGAAAAATAGACTCCCTCCGAGGAGAGACATTCTTGCAGAAGCTAATGATTGGACTGTCGCAGCCGACCTGGAAGGTTTGAGACAATATCCCCAATTAAAAGTCTTTGCATATTGTTTGTTCTTCTCTAAAATGCAAATTGCATACTAAAGCACTTTACGATAGATGTCGCCACTATTTTTGGTCCTATAATAAAAGACCATCCAAAACAACAATTTCTTTTTTACGATGAGAACTCAATGAAAATTTGAGTAAAATATTTAACAATAAATTTCTTCTTTAGAAGAGGTGAATTGAAAGTTCGCAATGAATTTTTATTTAATTCAGCAGAACAAACAATATAAAAAATTGTTATACCCAAATTATATATTAATAACATGATGTAATGATTTAGCAATAACAATTAATGAACTAATTTAAAGTTTAATATATCAATTTTAAAAATACTTTCGAGAAAACTTGCCAGCCAGTCATCCAAATACATCACCATTGAACTAATGAGGACATCGGTAACGATTTAATATTTATATTTAATATTTTTTAATGACGGTCGCAAGACCATCAAAAATAAGTGGACATATGATCTCGTAAGACCTCAATGGAGATTTTACATAAATATTTAACCATGCTTGCTGTTTTAGCAGAGGTGTTTTTGATGTAATGATATTGAAGTATGTTTTGGTAACAAAACCATTGAAAAAAATAAACGTATATGTAATGTTGAAGATGAATACGGAGAATATATGACTAGATATTTTATTACATAACGTAATTTTATAATATAATATAATTGTATAAAATGTTCATAGCATCATACACAGTACCATCAATGGCATTGTGAACTAGTAAGTTATTATTATTACATGTTATTTTTATTAATTTTATTTATTATTATTAATATTGTTGTAAACGTGTTAGATTGTTTAGGATCTTATATAATTCTAATTGAATTTAATCGACACTCCTTACGACATTTGATTATAAATGTAATGTTTCTATTGTTAATAATAGTATTTGTTATTAGTTAATATAATTTAATATTATTTTTATTAATTCTTTAAATATTAAATAATAAAAATAACAATTTAATTTAGTACTAATATATCTAATTACAATTAATAATAATAATAATCAGGGAATAATTGCATTTTTGAAAAAAAATAATTGAAAGTAATAATGAAAAGTAATTATTGAAAGTAATGACTTTGAACTTATGACGCACTGTTACACTAACGACGAGTACAAAAGAAAAAAAAATTATACTTATCACACGTATTTACGGTTTATCACAAAGGATCAGTTAATTATAAAATTAAAATTTAATTGTGAAATTAAAACAAGAACCAAAAAATGCGAGGACACACGAACGAATTATAGCAACCACAACATCAACAAAACTTCAAATTTTAATATTTGGCAACGGAAGCCATCAAAAATATTTCACCAAAAAAATCATTAATATAATACGATTATTTTATATAAATATCGCTGCAATATTTTCTCACCAGAGGTGTTTTTCATAAGATATTATCAGTAGGAGACAAACTACATAAAATTCAAAAATTCTGATGTTTTTATACTTATTTTTATAAACGTATCATATTATATTTTAGTCTATAATTAATAAACATAATATATATTAAGATATATAAAAAAACATCTTATATGCATTTTATATATTGCAATAACATTAATAAAATTAACATATATTTTCCACCAAAGACGGAGAAACAACTAGGTTATAACAACTAGCTAGAGAATACAAAACTAAACATTTTAGTTACTTTCAAAGAATTTCAATGCAAAACATCCAAAAATAAATAGCGAAAATCAATTACAGATCGTTGCACTTAATATTTTATCATGTTTGTCATGCTTTCTTGGAAGAGGTGTTTAAATCATTATTTGTTATAAATGACTGTTGTAAGTATAAAGAATTACCATCTGATTTGTAGATGGACATTGAACAATGTAGTTAACCCATCATCTTATTAGCCTGAAAATTAGCAATAAAATTCAAAACAGTTAAACTTTGACCACGAAACGAAACCATATAAAAAAGTATTATATCCAAATTATAATAATGTAATGATATAGCCTCAATAATTAACTGACTAATTTAAAGACTAATAAATTTATAGACGGAGTTAATACAACCATGTTATAATTGCCTGGGAGAGAGCTGGTCAATAAGCCCTCCAAAGAAACCATGTTCTTTGACGAAGATTTTAAATATTAAACTAATATAAAATATAAACTATGTAGTTCTCTTAGCAGGGGTGTTTTATGAGTGACACAATCTTGAAAATCGTTTGTTCATAAATAAGTATTAAATACATTTAAATACAATTATTAACCATGGAAATCAATGCACAGTGTGGAGCCCACAAGTGCACAGTACGAAACAGGATAAGCAAGGTTTTTCCATGCCATTGTCCTTTAGGAATTAGAAAGTATATTTCTTCTTGTTAACTCTGAAGGACAATGAGAAAATTATTTTTAATTAATTGACTGATGTTGAGAGTAATATGACATTTAGGAAATAATTACATTATTGAAATGTCATATTTAAATAACATTAACTTCAATCCATTGAGAATTTAAAAATTTCATGTTGGTGCTATTTTACTATCGCAGTTTATTTTGGTCGCGAAAATAATTAAAAAATAAAAACAAAATTATTAAACGATGTGCTGTTTGACCTCTTAAGGTCGCCAAAATAGTTATTAATTTCAATCGGTGAAGTGTGCCTCTTTAAATACTTATTGCTATGGCGTTACATCTACAGAGGTGTTTTTTGAATGGTATAGAAAACAGGCAAGGTCTTATTTTAGTCTCAAAAATCTTTAACATGAAATTTATTTTTGACCTTTTTCACAGCTTACTGAACGCCACACACAACGATCGCTCCATATAACTAAAACCGTCTAGAAATAATAATAATGATATTAATAAATGATATTATTAACTATAATTAAATAATAAGTACAAATATTTTAATAATATTTTTAATATATATAATGAACAATTATATTTATAAAATGGATAATAAAGACAACTAATAATAATAATAATAATAATAATAATAATAATAATAATAATAATAATAATAATAATAATAATATAATAATAATAATAATAATAATAATAATAATAATAATAAATAATAATAATAATAATAATAATAATAATAATATAATAATAATAATAATGATATTAATAATGATATTATTAACTATAATTAAATAATAAGTACAAAAATTTTAATAATATTTTTAATATATATAATGAATAATTATATTTATAAAATGGATAATAAAAACACCTAAAATTAATAATAATAAAAATAACTTATAATCATAAATTCGACATAATTTAATTCACCAAAGTTAAGAATGCAAGAATACGTCCGAGAGATGTCGCTATAAGGATAACCTAGTTTAAAATCATCATCTCCCCAATCGACCTCGACTCATGGCGACCAAATAACATAGAAATCTGACTCATGTACTTACATAGAAATAAATAGTTACTCTAACTATATTTCTTTTGATGTTAATTTTTCGTCAAAGGAGCTCCGACAGTTGGCACTTGAACAACTTGAAATAACCAAATGCAAATTTAACTAATGATTGAGACTTTTTTGTTATAAGGCCTATTAATATATCTAATAAATGTATATTATATGTAAAAATAATTATATAATAAATACATATAAATATATAAAAATATCTAATATATCTAAATAAAATTAACAAAACAATAATGCCAATAATATTAATATTATTAATAAATAATAAAAATAATCGTAACAACAAAGGTTATTTTGCATGCTGCTAATAAAATAAAAATTTTTGACTAAACGTTTTCATCGTTAATAATTTTATTAAACTGTACATTACTCCATTTGCCATTATTTTGTTATTAACATATCGCCTGCGTATTATAACTTTTTAAGTGATTTCTTTTATTTGTTCTAATTTATGGTTCTACAAAGTGAGAATTTCCAAAAAATCAGTCAGGCACCTCCTGAAAACCCAAAAAAATCTTTTTTTATTTATTTATTTGATCAAAGTCCGTTGCATAACTAGGATGATTTGGACTTTCCAAAAGAATTCATTTTGAGTCAAATATTTAACAATATGTTGCGCTCTTAATAGAGGTGTTTTTAAAATTTGGTAGAAATCCCCAAAGGTTATTAATATTAATTATAATCGCAAAAACATTTTGGTCTCGAAATCAAGAATATACATGAAATAGATCTTAAGTACCTTAAGAGCCAGCAGTAAAAGTTTCATTTCACTTAAATATTTGACTATTCCTAATCAACTCCTAATCAAATCAAATTGAAATAATCAAATGCTAATGCCCGCCATTTTTTGTTATAGAGTAGCATTATAAGTTCACCAGTTTGAAATAGCACCCGCTTTGCAGAGGTTTTAAAAATAAATCCATGCTTGAATTTTGGTCTACCACAAATAATTGATTTTTATGTGTCTTTTTGATCTTGCAAAACAAGACCATCTAAAAAAAAGTGTTTTTAGCTTAGGTCTTGCGTGTACATCTGAGTTGAACATTTAACGACACATTGCTCTCTTAGCAAAGGTGTTTTTGTAACGTTCAAATTGTTTTGTTTTTTTTTTTAATGCTCAAAGTAAAATTCAATTTAATTCTTCGTTTTAAAAGACGCAATAATAATCAAATGAAAAAGAAACGTATCTATGAATTGACCACCATTTCTAAAATTCTTCTTTATAAAATGGCGTTAATTTAAACAAAATGACTAAAGATTTGACTGAAATATTTAGCAATGAGTTGCTCTCATTCTCGAAGTGAAATTAAAATTATTTTTTCTTTTCAAAATATGCTATAATACAAAATATTGAAATATTTTATTTTTTAACTTCAAAATTAATTGATTATAAAATAGTCTTAATGATAACTTAATAAACAAAATTATTAAATTATTACAAATAACTGACGGTAGGAGAAAATCTGTTCCAGACAGCTGGAGAAGCGTACGAGAAGCCTGTTTGGGAAGGATGATTTGTGTACCGGTTGGTGAAGTTGAGTTGCTGACGATGAACGAAGACCAGATGTTTGGCGGCGATCTAGTAGATGATGAAGGTAAGATGGGGTGGATGTTGCTAAAGTGTGATATGTCATGAGGGCAATCTTGAAAGTGATACGACTATGGATCGGCAGTCAGTGCAATTTCTTCGTTTTTAACGTCATATGTAAATTTATTTAATAAAAATAGCTTTAAAATAAATAAAATAATAATACCAAGAATAATGGATTTATTAATAATATCAATTAATTATAATATTGTAATTTAGCATAAATACCACTTTAGGCCATCAACCTCGCTATAGATTCGCATTAAATACTTGTGTCTAAGTAGTTCTCTAATCAGGGGTGTTTTACGAATGACAGAATCGATCATTCAGGAACAAATATTAAATGCATTTAAACACAATGATTAATAATAATAAATAAAATATCCTATAATCATGAATTCTGCAAAATTTAATTAGCTAAATATAAAAAAGAATATCTATAAGAAAGATAGATGTCGCTGTAACGGCAACCTAGTTTCAAATTTGCTCCTCCCCATCGACCACCTGAGACAATCGCGAGAGAAACAAATAAAGAAATTAATTTTTGCTCCAAAGGAGGCGCCATGGCTTATTTTCGGAAAGTGTTTTATATTTATTAAAAATATCTAATAAATATATAATATATGTAGAAATAATTATATCATAAATACATATTTACATAAATATATAAAAATATCTAATGTATCCAAATAAAATTAACAAAACAATAATGCGAATTATATTAATATTATTAATAAATAATAAAAATAATCGTAAAAACAAAGTTTATTTTGTATGCCGCTAATAAAATATAAATTTTTGACTAAACGTTTTCATCGTTAATAATTTTATTAATCTTTACATTACTCCATTTGTCATTATTTTGTTATTAACATATCGCCCGGGTGTTATAAATTTTGTATATATATATAGATTAAGGTGCCTATTTAAAAAAAAATTAATTTATTTAAATAAAAATTAATGACGACATATGAGGCCAAATATCGGGATATGAATCCAGGTTGATCGATGAGGAATGTTTAGTCTGGGTGTCCTACTTGAAATAATAAAGTAATATATCTTAATTATATCTTAATATATTTAATAATCTATTTCATCATAATATATTACAATAATAATTAATATAATTTAAAGGTGCATTACTTTTGCTCTATGACAACATGTATATATATGTATACAGCAATATTTTTATTCGTTTGTCTCCTACTGATGAATCTTATAAAAACACCTCTGCCGAGATAACGTTGTAGCGATAAGTATTTATAGAATACTCGGCACTACCGACTGCATGTGATGTACAATAATTTTGGTGGCTTTCATTGCCGAATCAAAAAAAATTGTGGTCTTGTTGATGCCATAATTCGTACGTGTTTCCTTGCATTCTTTGGCTTTTGTTTTAATTTTAAAATTAACTGGATGTTATGCCCGGCATTGCACGCGATGCAAAAATATTATGTTAAAATTCGAAATTTGTATTCAACCAATTACAAAAATTGTTGCAATTTTATTTAATTTTGCAGCACACAGCGCGGCAAGCCTCACTCAGATGTGACTCTTGATTTTTTATATATTAAATAAACTTTTAACAATTTGTTGAATAATGTTATTGCTAATGTTATTGTCATTATATTATATTAATTATGTCGTGATATTGTTATTATTATTAATATTATCATTATATTATAATATTATGTTAATAATATAATGACCGCCGGGCGTAACATCAATATTATTTAAATGTAAATTTTAAAAATAAATTAATTATTTTGCTTAATTATTATTATTATTAATTATTATCATCATTATTTTCCATTACGACGACCTCTTTTGAACAAATTATTTCCTAACGTTGGTGAATTAAATTTTGCGGAAATTAAAATTGTATTTTATGATATTATTTTTAATATTTATATTAAAATGTATTTAATTAGATTCAGAGAAACACAAAATACAAGTTTACTGCGAGGAATCGACAAAAATTGCATCCTGACATCAGTATGGAAAACTCGTGGAGCATTCTAATCCTAAATATTTGTCAGTAGATTGTAACATCAGCAAAGGTGTTTTTGAACATGACGGTCAAAAGATGTCGCTACATTAACAAGCTAGTTTCAGCCTCTCAGTCTACCATCTATTTCGATATTTCATTCATTGCAGGCCCTTTGTGGCCACCCAAAATTGCAGAAACGTGAATTTCTAGAATTAAAGCGCATCCTAAATGCATGTTAAACGCTTATTGCTACAACGTTACCGATTCAGAGGTGTTTTTATTTTATTTTTAAAAAAATCAATCTTTAGGCAAAGACTTAGTTTATAGTCTTATGCAATTACTTGATATAACTTTAATTTTAAAATTACTTTTGAGCAGTAATGTATTATCACATCTCACTTTAATGCAATATGTCACTTGTTTATCTTTCATTCAATTATTGTTATATTTTTTAAATCAAAGATTTAATTGTAAATTTTTTATAACATTTTCATTGAGTAATTTTTAAAAACACCTCTGTTTAGAGAAAAACTTATCTTCTAAAATTTAAGTGAAGTTTCCATAGCAACTTCATTGAATGATTAATTACATCAATTTTTCTTGTGGTCTTTGATTTGAAGACTGATATTTCTCAGTGATTAAAAATAAAAAAACAGCCTTTGCACAAGTGTACGCAGGTTATTGTAATGTAATTGTAAATCAATAAAAACCGCTTTTATTTTTTAATTTAAAAAAAAAATCAAAACTAAACATTTTTAATATAATTATCTAAAATAGGTATCAAACCAATAACTGCCACTCGTTGAAATTATTAAGTACTTTATCATGAGTCGTTTTCTTGGAAGATTTATTTAATTAAATTAATTATATATATATATAATATATACTTTTATAAAAAGAAGTATAATAACATCAGAATTTTTGAATTTTATGTAGTTTGCCTCCTACTGATAATATCTTATGAAAAACACCTCTGCTGTGATAACATTATATATATATATAATAATCGTATTACATTAAATTTTGGTTTGTACAATATTTTTGATGGCTTCCGTTGCCAAATCTTAAAATTTGAAGTTTTGTTGATGTTGTGGTTGCCATAATTCGTACGTGTGTCCTCGCATTTTTTGGTTCTTGTTTTAATTTAATAATTAACTTTTAATTTTATAATTAACTTTTAATTTTATAATTAACTTTTAATTTAATAATTAACTTTTAATTTTATAATTAACTTTTAATTTTATAATTAACTTTTAATTTTATAATTAACTCTTAATTTTATAATTATCTTTTAATTTTGTAATTAACTGATTGTTTGTGATAAACCGTAAATACTTGTGATTAGTAAAAAAATTCGCGGACGCCATTGTAACAGTTGTAATTAAAAAATTACTTGATTGTCCAGTTTTCTCTTAAAATCTCAAAAATAGAACCGAAAAAAATCAGAATAGCTACAGCCTGTTGCCCGTCATACAATCAGTAAGGGTTAGGCGGCATAAATGAATCGACATAGCCGAGGAAAAAATGCTTAATCAACATGGAAATTTGACGGTTCAAAGTCGGCTATTAGACGAGGGGATCGAGATAACTGATGTAAAATGGCAAATGCAGCCTTCCTTTGTACTCGTCGTTAGTGTGTGTTAGTGTAAATGATTCACAAAACACCTCTGCTTAGTGAAGTACCTGGCCTCATATATTCTCAGGTGAATTTTTCACACAGTTTTCTCTTTTTTTTTCTTTCCTTTCATTTTTTGTGATGGCTCGTTAGCCAGTTCTCTCACATTATAACGGTGATGTGTTTCTGCCTATTTGGTGTTGTTATATTAAAACCAATTTGTAATAAATGGTGATTCATGCAACACTAGCAAGTAATAGATAATTATAATTTAGAACAATAACAGTAATGTAATTAAAATATGTAATTATATTACAATTATTAATTTAATATTTTTTTATAACTAAAAAATATTTTTTACAACTTAAAAATCACGACGACTGATTGGTGCTGCGCACTCCTTTTAACTAATCCGTACTCGGATGTTTGGTAGTCCAGTAGGAAAGAATTTATGAATCTAGTGATGTTCGCCTCTGTACTTTTGGTACTTCCTAAGTGCTCAATCACAAGACAAACCTTTCACCTTTTCTGTTTTCGCGATCTACTTGACGGAAGATGTTATGGACCACTGCAAGAACCATTTAAGAGTCACATGCACAAGACACATCTCTTTAAATGTGTTTATTTTATTAACGTCCATTTCATCAATGAAATTAATAAAAATAAACATTCTTAAATAATCCATTCTTTTGACCATATTATTAAGAAAACACCTCTAATGTGATCCTCTCACCAAATTATCATTCTACGACAAGGCTGTTTATTTTTGTCATTGTATTGCAGATATTGTTTTAAAAACATTAAAAATATTCTATACTGATTACATTTATTTTTCATGTAAATGTTATTGCATTTTTTTTATAACAGAATTTATTTGGATCTTTTAAAAACACCACTGCTAAGAGAGCAACTCAACGTTAAATATTTTAGTCAAGTCTTCACTGTATCTGTGTTCTGATTTAAATTATTTTGGCTGGTCTTATTTTGCAGGACCAAAAACACTCAAATTAAAATTAATAACATGTTTTGGAGTCAGATAATGGAATTTGAGTCCAGATTAATCGATGAGGAAATTTTTTTCTGGGTTTAACAGATGCTTAGTGTTCATGTTCTCTCTAAATCCCATACTACAGTTTTCGTCATATGGGACGATCGCTATGTGGGGCGTTCAATAAGCGGTGTATTAAACTTCTTAGAACATAAAATCGCTGAATTTTCTACCAAATTAAAAAAACACCTCTGCATAAGTAATGCCATAGCATTAAGTGTTTAAGAGGCACACACCATCGCATTAAATTTAGGAATGTATTTTATTTAGATGACCTTAAAAGGTCAAATAGTATGAGTCGGCTATTTGGTCAATGTGTGTAAATTCAAACTTCGTTGAAGCGACATCTTTCGAAAACATTTTCTAATATATGATTGTAAGTTATTTTTATTTTTATTAATAAATCATATTTAATTATATTTAACACATGTTTCTGAATTATCGATTATCCTCATTATTTCGTTCACAAAAATGTGAACCCTGCTAAGAGAACTACTTAGCTTCAAATTTTGAATGCAAACCTTTAGCGGGGTGCCAATAAAATTAACTACGACATGATTTATATGATAGATATGTTTATTTTTCAAATGAATATTATTGCGTCTTTTTTAAACAAAGAATTAATTTTGATTTTACCTTGAGCATTTAAAAAAATTACATTTTGAACCTTATAAAAACACTTTTGCTAAGAGAGCACTGTATCTTTAAATGTTCATCTCATATATACACGGCGCAGTTAGACTCATTAAGACACTTTTTTTAGATGGTCTTGTTTTGCAAGACCAAAAAGAGTTCAAAATAAATTGCTAAAAGTTACCTCTTTGATTGCAAATGTGATGATTCTCGCAACTGCCACAAAAATCAATTATTTGTGGTAGACCAAAATTCAAGCATGGATTTATTTTTAAAACCTCTGCAAAGCGGGTGCTATTTCTAACTTATAATGCTACTCTATAACAAAAAACAAAAAATGGCTGCTATTGGCATTTGATTATTTCAAATTGATCAAGCGCCGTCTGTGGGCTCTAATTTGGAAAACACTAGAAAATATATTAAAATTAATTTGCAACAAATAGTGATTGAAACTTTATTTAACTTATTATTATTTCATCCCTATTATTATAATACATATTTTTAATTTTTAATAACTAACTAACAAGTCCAAATCATCCTAGTTATGCAACGGACTTTAATCAAATAAATAAAAAATAAAAAGACGCATTTAATAAAACATTATTATTTATAAATTTTAAACTTTTTTAATTATAAATATAAAAATATGTTATAGTTAGTTTTGTTTTATTTATCGTCGTTATTAATAAAATTACATAAATATATTTAATACTTGTTGCCGGATGGTAGATTGCACTAAATGATTCACAAAACACCTCTGCTTAATGAAGTAACTGGCCTCATATATTCTAAGGTGAAATAATAAGTGAAAGCCCGTCCTAATCATCTAGTTATGAAATGGACGTTAATAAATAACCAACCAACCAATAAGTGAAACATTAACCGGGATCTTTCAATCTTCTTTTTTGTAATGGCTCGTTGGCCAGCAGTTCTCTTAGCATTTGTTTTGTGAATGACATAATCTGGAGAATCGGTCATCCAGAAAAAAAGTATTAAATTTATTTAAAAACTTCCATTAATAAGAAGTATGAACCGGTTTTATTAAACAAAATTATTAGAATAGTAATAATTATTATAATTGGATATATTATAAATAATTAATTAATTACAATATTAAAAATATTTTTAAAATTATTATCATCTATTATTAATATTAATATTATTTTGTTATTATAATATTAAAAAATATAAATTACCGTCGTTTATTATTATTATTATTATTATCGTTAATGCAATTAATACCATTATTACCCTTGTTATCATTACTATCAAAGAAACTTTAAAAACACCAATGCTTAAAGTAAATTTAGATTACTAAATACTTTTTGACTGCTGAAAGGTGTAATGTCATTAAACAGTAGTGTTTGGGTGGTCTGCAGTTCGCGACCAGAGTTGTAGAAAACTAGATTCTAATAATATATACATTAAGTTTATAATTAACTACGTGATAAGAATTAATATATAAATAATATAATAAATAATATATAATAAATATTTAAGTACAAGTAAGACGTCAAATGGAGAATAACCTGGCCTGAAATATTTAATGTGACACAGTCCTGGTAAATTAATATAGAAATCGTGGTTTCTTGGATGGCTCGTTGGTCAGTTCTCTCGTTAGTTACTATAACATGGATATGTTCCCGCCTTTTTTAAAATTTATTATTATTATTATTATTATTATATTATTATTATTATTATTATTATTATTATTATTATTATTAATTATTATTATTATTATTATTATTATTATTATTATATTATTATTATTATTCTATTATTATTATTATTATTATTATTATTATTATTATTATTATTATTATTAACACATTCTTTCTAAAAGCTGGTGAATTAACTTCTGCCAAATTTATTAATATATGACAGTTATTATTAATACAAATTATACATAAATGTACTTAATTCGTTTTGCCGGATGTTCTATTCGTTTGAACATATTATTATGAAAACACCTCTGCTTAGATATCTCACTGGCCTCATTATAGTTAATGTGATCCTGCAATCAAACGCATCGGTCTTACTTCTTTCTTTTTTTTATGGCTGATTGGCCAGTTCTCTCGCTAGTCATTGTAACTCAGATATTTCTCTATATTTGGTAGAAATTATAAATGATTAATTATAATGTTAAATTCATTAGTAATGTCATGAAATACAAAATGAATTGTTTTTATAATTATATAATTATTATTAGTAGTATTAATAGTAATTAATTATAATTTTTATAATATAATATATATTATATATTATATAATGTATAATAATACATTATTAATTATAATAATAATTATTAATTATAATATGGTATTATTATTATTATTTAATTTTAGCATTAAGTAATATTAATAAATATGTGTAATGTTTGATTGTCAAAGAAAAGATGCTTCGATGTCCTTGGCAAAACACTCCTTCTAAGAATACGGCTGGCATTTTATTCAAATCCTTTTAAGGTGAATTTGGTTAGATTTGGTTTGTATGGTCGATGGGGAGGCATGGAAATTCAGCACAGCATGTCATTAAAGCGACATCTTTTGAAAATATTCTGCTCGTAATTTTGGTGAATCAAATTACGCCGAATGTATTATCAGAATTGAGTTTTATTGTTGTTAATATTATTTGAATATATTTAACTTTTGCAACCAGTGCATTCCATTGGTTGGGGAATTCTATCATCAAAGAATTTCAAAAATTCAATTTACATTGAACATTTAAAAACACCTTTTATAATAGCATTACACCACATTAGACCACATGTCGTTAAACATTTAAGTAAAAATTGTATGTTGGGCGTCACGAATTTTGAATTATTGATTTTTTGGAAATTCTCAGGACCAAAAAAATTGTAAAAATAAAAGAAATTACTTAAAAAATGATTTGCCTATTATTTGATATTTTATACATTACATGTTTTGTAAGCGTTTTGTCCCCGAGAAAGTAGGCGTAGTTTTCAAGTTCCTGCTGAATTCCATCTTTCACCGTAAGTGTTAAATTGGGACTGATCTTGTTCCTAAAGACAGTTTTGTATTTTAAAATAATAATTAAAACTAATATAATGAGAGTATTTAACAATTGTTGACGTATCATAAATTCTCTTGACTATATCGTCAACAAACACCTCTGCTTAGATAACCATATGGTCTTATATACTTGAGGTGAATATTTCATCTCCTCAAGTTTTCTAAATTTTGTTTTTGAACGGTTACTTGGCCTGTTCTCTTCCTAGTCATCGGGATAGAATTATTATATTATTTGTAATTGAATTATTATATTATTTGTAATTGAATTATTTTATTAATTGTAATTGAAAATTTTGAAATAGATATATAATGTTGTAGAATTAATTTGGAAACACCTGTGCTAAGAGAGCAACTCTTCATTAAATGAGTCAAATTTTCATGGGAATTTCAGTTTTGAGGTTTTTAAGTACTTTTTAAACTTTTTTTGGATCATCATTCCACTAGAAATTAAAATATATCTTACCTTGGGCATTTAAAAAAATACCATTTTGAACTCTACAAAATCACCTCTGCTAAGAGAGCAATGTATCGTTAAATTTAAATTTAAAGTCGGTCATACTTTTTTTAGATGGTCTTGTTTTGCAAGGCCAAAAATACTTTTAAAAATTGCTAACGGTTCTTAGGCATATGTGATGATTATCACAACTGCCATAAAAAGGAAAATATTTGTTAGACCAAAATTCAAGTATGGATTTATTTTTAATAGCTTTATAAAACGGGAGCTATTTCTAACTGATGTACTTATAATGCTACTGTACAACAAGAAATGGTTGCTATTGATTATTATAATGCATTTGATTATTTCACATGGTCGAGAGCCATCTGACAAAAAAGTGATGAGTTTATCACCATGATAAAGAGAAATTTTTATTGAGAATTCTCAAACTACATTCCAATTGCTGAAAAAGGATTTTTAAAGAAGTCTTTTGACCATCATGTTCAAAAACACTTTTGCTGATGTTACAATGTTACTGACAAATATTTAAGATGAGAATGCTCCACAGGTCTTTCCATGTTTCGTTGCAATTTTTGTCGATTCCTCGTATTTTGTGTTTGATTTTGAAAGCGAAGAAAAAATAATTTAAAATACTGAGTGGTTATATACAGAAAGTCCTAGATGAAATTTCACTGTTAATTTGGATGACCACTGTTAATGCTTAATATTATTCTTGTTATTGATGTTGATGATAATAATAATAATAATATAATAATAATAATAATAATAATAATAATAATAATAATAATAATAATAATAATAATAATAATAATAATAATAATAATAATAATAATAATATAATAATAATAATAATAATAATTAATAATAATAATAATAATATAACATATAAAAATAATTTTTAATACTAATAACAACCATAATAATAATTTAATTTAATTAAATAATTAATTCAAATTTTTGATATTTTAAAACTGCTGGTTGTTTCGGACGCCATTCGCAAGGCAATGTGTGCGACGTAACACATTATTATCAAATAGTAACGCGTTATTACCACAAAAAATTTAATGAAAAATTATTTTGAAATTAAAAATTGTTTATTAAGGCTACAAAAATAAATAAATAAATAAAAAAATGATGATCAATTTATAGATATGTTTATTTTTCAAATGATTATTATTGCGTCTTTTTAAAATTGAATTAAATTGAATTTTACCTTGAGCATTTAAAAAAATAACATTTTGAACCTTATAAAAACACCTTTGCTAAGAGAGCACTGTATCTTTAAATGTTCATCTCAGATATACACGTGTAGACAGTTTTTTAGATGGTCTTGTTTTGCAAGACCAAAAAAAGTTCAAAATAAATTGCTAAAAGTTACCTCTTTGATTGCATATGTGATGATTATCGCAACTGCCACAGAAATCTATTATTTGTGGTAGACCAAAATTCAAGTATGGATTTCTTTTTAAAACCTTCGCAAAGCTATTTCTAACTGGTGTAGTTATAATGCTATTGTATAACAAATACAAAAAATGGCTGCTATTGGCATCTGATTATTTCAAATTGATCCAGCGCCAACTGTGGGTCCTACTTTGGAAAACACTACTGACGAAAAATTTAGGTCCAAAGAAATTTAAATAAGTTTAGGACAGCTACCTGGATCAGATCTTTTTACCTTTTATTTGTTGGGGCTCGCCATGGACTCGGATGGGTACTCTTGAATCCAACAAATGTGGGAAATTCCAACGATTCTAGATTCATGTAAATTTAAATAATTTTTGTCATGGTTATTAGTAAAACAACAATAATAATAATAATTAAGATGTTATTATTAATACAATGTTATTAAAATAAGCAGATAATTTCTACAATAAAAATACTTTATGGTGAATAAATATAGAAACTACTGGCGACATCTATCGTAAAGTGCTTTAGGATGCCATTCGCAACGAAATGTGTAAGATTTAACAGTGCATTATAAGTTTCAATTTAAAGGTTTTAATAAGACTGTAACAAGCTTATTGTTTTGATTTCTAAACAATTATATTTTAAATTTTTTTTGTAATAAATAAATTTGGATATGAGGTTGAAAGCAAAATTACATTATTTCTTTGTTTTTCATTCAATTATTAATTTATTTTAAATCAATTCTGTCGAATTTAATAAAATTTTATTGAGAACTTCTTCAAATCACCTCTGCTAAAGGAGAAACTTATAGTTAAATATTTTAAACAAATTTCCATTTAAAAAATGTCTTCTTTTTAACAAATAATTATTGTTTTGGCCCTCAAACGGGCCCGGGAAAACCCAAGGACTATAGTAATTAACCTGAAACAATAAGTAAATGAGTTTTGATATGGGTTTTTGTCACATGAATATTCTCCTTGGCCTTCTCTTTCTTCTTTCTCTCCATGCGTTCATTCTGAAAATCTTCCAGATTTTGTGGGTCTCCATCAAAGTTCTTAAGGAACTCCACATCAAAAACCGCTTTGAGAGGCCTATCTTTTTCCATGAGCTCCACGTCTCCAGTGAGACTGCGCCCCTCCAATTGATGATGAAGGCAGTGGAAATCGCCTGAATTTGACCCGAGTTTTGTATTGGGTTGTTCTGTCTCATCCACCGATGAACGTCAGTGATATTGTATTTGTTGGTCTTGAGTTGGTGAACTTTGTCAAGATCCATGTTGTCCGACACCATGGCAACGTCGCACACAATGTAACGTTCACCATTCCATGCGCAAAGGTCGGGAATTTTTGTCCCTTTGACGGTTGGTATTCGGGGCTCTCTCGTTGCTGAATATCCCATTTTCGTCAGCGCCATCTCTAGTATCTTCACTATGAGGTCGTGCCTTGCATGGCGAGGGCCATCCGTGCTCGGACACTTTTGGACGATGTGGGCGAGAGACTCCATCTCACCACAACCTGCCTCGCAAGCTGTGTTGGACAGAGGTGTCCTTCTCGAAGCCCGCAGTCTATTGAAGAGCGTCGCTGAACGAACTTTCACACAGTTTACTTATTGGGTGGCTGAAATCCTACTGATTCCATCCACCAACCATTCCTATTGGTTCAGTGATTAATATTATTTTCATTAATTTCAATATTTAATATATCTATTATTATTGGTAATATTTTAATAATTTTGTTTATTAAGTTATCATTAAGACTATTTTATAATCAATTAATTTTGAAGTTAAAGTGATAAAAATGTTATTTCAATATTTTTTATTGTAGCATATTTTGAATCGAAGAAATAATTCTAATTTTACTTAGAGAACGAGTTAAAAATTCATTGGGATCTTTTCAAATCACGCTAAGAGAGCAACTCATTGTTAAATATTTCAGTCAAATTTTTAGTCATTTTGGTTTAAATTAACGCTATTTTATAAAGAAGAAATTTAGAAATGGTGGTCAATTTATAGATATGTTTCTTTTTCATTTGATTATTAATGCGTCTACTAAAACGAAGAATTAAATTGAATTTTACTTTGAGTATTAAAAACAAAACAATTTGAACTCTATAAAAACACCTCTGCTAAGAGAGCACTGTATCGTTAAATATTTAAGTCAAAATTTATATCTAGCTTGTATTACTTCTAGAATTTTTAGAAATTCTCACTTTTCAGGACAAAAATTATAAAAATACAAAAAATAAATGCAACAATTCCTTGCCTATTGTTTAGTAATCTATAAATTAAAGAATTCTCTTTATATATCAATTTTATGAATTTTCTGTATACAGCAATAAGCAATCACCTATTTTTAGTATGACCTAGACATTTAATTTAGTTTTAGGATTACTTGGGTGGCCTTATGAGGACAAGTATTTTGGTATCTGTACGTCTTATATGGTGACAAATGTTTTATTTGCGTTCAAACGAGAGAATAAGCGAAGTGTAAAAGTTCGCGCCGAATCCCATCTTTGAGATGATCCTCCAATGGCAATCAAACGATCAATTTAAAACAGTGATTGGTTATAAACACAAAATTCTAAATGAAATTATTTGACATTGCTCTATATAGCTAATAATATTAATTAATAATAATAATTTATAATATATGTAATTACAATATTTAATATTACTTTTTTATATTAAGGCTATTTTTTTAATGAATAAACACAGAAATGACGGTAAAAGCATAAATAAATTATTTGTGCTTTTTCATTCAATTATTATTGCATTTTAAAAACAAAAGAAATAGTAAATAAATAATAGTTTATCTCTGCATTGGAGATTGTTATTTAAAGTTGGTCAAGTGATCTGGCGGCCCTCCCGAATTGAAAAATTGATGTGCAAAGAAATAAAATTGGAATGAGAAAAGATGTATGGTTCAGATTTTGATACTGCTGGTTTATTTGTTGGTTGGATTGTATTTGGGGAGATGGGAATTTCAAACAAGGTTGTTCAAACTTTCAAACGTTGATGAATTAAATTATGCCGAATTTATAATTACAGGTTATTTTATTATTAACAATAACTATATTTAATACGTTTAACACATTTCTACCGGATTATTGATTTTCTTGCTTATATCTTTCACCTCTGCTCCGAGAATTACACGGTCTCAAATATTTAGGCTGAACAGGCTTCAGGTGATCTGGAGCCTGTAAAGATTTTTTGGTGGGCTCGTTGGCCAGTTCTCTTGAAAGTCGTAATGTAATAAGAATATCATAATAATTAATATATTAAGAATTAATATAATAAGAGTTAATGTAATAAGAATATCTTTCCACCTTTGTTTTTGATTATTTGATAATTTTTGGAATACAAAAACATCTTTGTTTTGATAACGTCATAGCAATAATTGTTAACATGATAACGTAATAGAGAATGGATGGAGGAAAGGAGAGGTTAAGTCTGTTTTGTGTCCAAGAAGGTAGTTAGTGAAGACCTTAGAGGTCCGTGAGTTTGTGAGGAATCGTGGATTCTTGTTTTCCCACAAAAGAACAAATCCGACACCACCATTGGTTTTTGATCAGCCAGAAAGAAGATGAAGACACAGTATAACTTCCAAGACACGCCATGGGATCCACCGGCCCCTCAAGCAGAAAGAGTTTTGTTCCCATCAAGTACGTTGAACTTTGGCAAGTTTGGCGGTTTTCAGCCAAGTTTTCAGCTGTTTCAAATTGATTAGATGGAAACTTATCAGCATTTTTATAATACAATAATTTTTTATTGTATTAGGAACGGCTTCAAAATCCGTAGAAAATGATTATACTTTAATTAAAAAAAAACAATTATTGAAGTAGTTCTCACTTTTTACATAACGAATTTTTGGATCAGACTGCGAGATTTTAAAAAGTGTTTTTAGTCATATAATCACAAAATACTTAAAACGTATACAACTTTTTTAATATAAAATTTTTATTATCGAATAGTCTGCTCTATTATTTACTATCACGCCATTCCTTTGTTTCATTAATTTTCTTCTTTCATGACATCCTCATGCCAATATTTACAAAGAAGTTTTTTTGATGTTCCGAGAATGTTTTCGACTAAATTCGTTACTAGAATTTTAAATTAATTAATTTATTATTACAAGTACAGTTTATTGTCACTTAATAACAAGAAAAACAATATTATTATAGCAATAGTATATTTTAAAGCTTATTCCCGTTGCATAATTTATATGAATATGAATGCATTTTGAAAGAATAAAAATGAGTAATATTAAGAAAACGGACTTGTGGATTATTAAGTACACAAATTGTGGACCACAATATACCAAAACTGCTTCAAATGTATTATTTTAAACTTCAATTACATCATAAAAAGAACAAGTTGTAAATTCAATGGCTGTTGTAAAACATAATACATTATTAATAACAACACAACATGAACTAAGCTCATGCTCAAAAATCACCATAAACATGAAATTCACAGAAATACAAATTGGTGATAATGATAATCAGCGGGCGTTTGATGGACGATGATGCATGTATGATTTTATATTTCAATATGTTATTAATGAATTTAACATATTACAATTTCCATCAAAAATATCTGCTTTACAATGACTAGCGAGAGACCAGCCATCCAAAAAAAAAGGACAAAAAATAAATTAATGTTAGCGTTTGTTTGTTTGTTTGTTTATTTGATTATAGTCCTTTAAAAAAAAAATGTTAGCGTGATGATCGCATTAAGTACCAGTAAGTTCTCTAAGCAGAGGTGTTTTCTTAATCATGTGACCAAAAATAATGAAACATTCGGCACAACCAATTAAATATATTTAAATATAATTGTTATTGATAATAACGTGATTTTTAATTTTAAAATATGCAAAATTTAATTCACCGACGTTAGGATAGAATATGTTGAAAAGATGTCGCTAAAAGGTCAAATAATTTTACGCCGGGAAGAACATCTCGATCTATTAAAACAAATCACTTGCTAACTACAAATTGATTTTTAAATAACAACAACAACAACATAGGCAGAAACACTTCATCGTTATAATGTGACTAGCGTGAGAACTGGCCATCGAGCCATCAGAAAAAAATGAGTGATTTGAAGATGCGTGAGCAATTCACCTTAGAATATATGAGGTCAAGCACTTCACGAAGCAGAAGTGTTTTGTGAATCATTTAGTGGAATCTGCCATACGTCATCAAGTATTAAATATGTTTATGTAATTTTTAATAATAATAATAATAATAATAATAATAATAATAATAATAATAATAATAATAATAATAATAATAATAATCTCATTATTAATGATATTTGCCTTGTGTTTAGAGCATTGCACATAAATAGACGGATGAATTAATTCCGATTAAAACAGCGTACGTGTATTAATATTATAAATTCTACCATAGCCGGAAACATATCCCTATTGACTGACATTCTGAGAATGTTGACAGTTTCCATAACTAGATGGATGGAACGGTATTGGTGTTAGGCTTGATGGTTGGTAGTTTATGGTAACCATTTAATTGATTAACAATTAAATTAATATTAAATTATAATTTTTTATGTGATTTCTTCTAATTTTTACAATTCTTGAGAACTTCCAAAAAATTAGGCAAGTGTCGCAGACTGTTAACGTACAATTTTTACTTTCTAAATGTTTAACGAAATGTTGCGCTCTTATCAAAGGTGATTTTAAATGCTCAAGGCAAAATTGAATTTGAAGAATTCTTTGATGATAAAAAATCTTATTTTAATTTAAATTTATATAAAATTTAAATTTCACAATTTAATCAAATATGTCACACAAAGTTAAAGAAATATTTAATCTTTTTTATTTGATTTTTTCTGCAGCGTTAACTAATAACTTAATAAAATAAAAATTGCAATTATTTTTGATTACTTTAATTAACATTACAAATTTTTTACGTAAATAATTTTATGCCGGGAAGAACTATTAAAACAAATTCTATAACTTGGGAGTGTTGCATGAATCACTATTTGTTAATTATTATAACTTAATTTTTATATAACAACATTGGCAGAAACACATCATCGTTATAATGTGACTAGCGAAAGAATTGGCCAACGAGCCATCACAAAAAAATGAAGATCAGATCTTGTATTAAAAAAGTGAACAATTCACCCATTTATGAATATATGAGGTCAGGTACTTCACTAAGCAGAGGTGAATTTTTTAAATTTTTATAGGTAATATTGAAAATATTTTTCTGTTACACAAAAAAAATAAAAATAAAAAATGAATTAAAAATAAGCCAATAACATATTTATTATTTTCATGTCATGTTAATCATAAAATAACCAGAAAATCAACAAGAACATCGATGACATAAACAAACTATTCATAAATAAATAACGATATGTACAGAGTTGTATGCACTGTCAGAACAATCAGTCTTTAATTAACAATTGTTTTTAGGTACACATTATATTATATGAGGTTAGGTAGTTCTCCAAGTAGAGGTGTTTTGTTAGCAATGCTGTCCATAGAATGGATCATCCGGAAAAGATATTAAATGTATTTAAACAAAATTAATAATAATAATAAAAAGTTACAAATAAAATTAAACTCTACAAAATTAAATTCACCGTTGTCGAGAAAATATCTATTGGAAAGACGTCGTTACAATGACAACCAATTGCCAAACCACTTCATCAAAACATCTTTTGACAAATAATCATGAAGGCGAAAGCTGTCTTCAAGTTGACATGTTCTCCTTAAATATTTATTGCTATGAAGTTATCAAAACAAAGGTGTTTTTGTATTCCAAATAATGACAAATAGCAAAAACAAAGGTGGAAAGATACTCTTATTACACTAACTCTTATTATATTAATTCTTATTACATCCTTATTATATTAATTATTATGATATTCTTATTACATTTTTATTATATTAATTATTATTATATTGTTATTACATTAAGACTTGCGAGAAAACTGGCCAACCAGACATCTAAAAAATCTTGAATGTCTCTAGAACATTTTGGGTACAAGAGCTTGTTCAGCCTAAATATTTGAGACTGTGTAATTCTCGGAGCAGAGGTGAAAGATGTAAGCATATTTTTAATTCATCAACGTTTGAAAGTTTGAACCACCTTGTTTGAAATTCCCATCTCCCCAAAGACAATCCAACCAACAAATAAACCAGCAGTATCGAAGTCTGAACCATACATCTTTTCTCATTCCAATTATATTTATTTTTACATCAATTTATTAATTCAGGAGGGCCAACAGAGATAAGCTATTATTTACTATTTATTTTGTTTTAAAAATGCAATAATAATTGAATGAAAATGCACAAATAATTTATTTACGCTTTTATGGTTATTTCTGTATTTAATCATTAAAAATAGCCCCGTGGGAATTTGACAACTACTACATGAGTTTTTTTTGTCCTACAAAATAAGACCATCCAAAACAATAATAACTTGAAACACATATAATCTTTTGGGCTGTTAGCAATTTCTACTTGATTATTTTTGTTTGTGCGAAATAAGACCATCCAAAAATATAATAGACAGATTAGCACATCTCGTACGCATTTGACTTAAATATTCAACGATAAGCACCTTTCTTAGCAGAGGTGTTTTTAAAACATTGATTTAAAATAAATTAATCATTGAATGAGAAATAAAATAATAATGCTTTTAACTTCATATCCAAATTTATTTTAAAAAATATATTAAAAAAATATATTAAAAAGAAGCTTTAAAATAAAATTTATAAAATTTGTTAAGGTTAATTTAATATAAGATTTTTGTAATCATAGCAATTAACAAAATAAATAATAATAAATACAACATTATTAATAATGCACTGTCTCAATGAAAAATTAAAATTAATTCTCTGATTTAAAAATGTAACAATAATTGAATGAAAAATAAACAAATAATATAATTACGCTTTTATATTTTCATTTCTATATTTATTTATTGAACATTAGTTTTATTACAAATAATTATTAAAATAAAAACAATTATTACAATTTTATGTTTGATTAATTAAATAACACTAAATAATTTAACGACAGATATCGCAAGAAACAAATCACCATATAAATTTTGTAATACTATAAACATTACTTAATAATTTAGCTAAATTAAATTAAAAATAAATAACATTAATCACAAAAATCTCGAAATTAGCTTTCATTACATTTATAGTTAGGTATAAATTTTTAATTTATATTAAAAAGATCATTTTTCATCATTAGTAATCCGAATTAAGTAGCCAGACTCCTTGGAGGGTCAGTTAACCAAAATCGTGATTATTTAACATTGAACTTTGGACCACCCAAACAGTGACAAACACTCACACCGAGAATTTATTAACCATTTCAATGCGAATGACTTAAACGTTTATCGACATTGCGCTACCTTAGCAGAGGTGTTTTTGAAAAGTTCCAAATGAATTTCTTTAAATGCTAGATGAAATTAAAATTATTTTGCTAATTAAAATGCTATAAAATTATTGTATTGAAAAAACCCGAAATGACTATATGAAATTTAAAATTAATTCTCTGATTAAAACATTTAACAATAATTGAATGAAAGATAAACAAAGATATTTGCGCTTTTAACGTCCTTTATAAATTTATTCATTATACAGTAGTTGTTACATATAAAAATAAGATAATTCATTTGTTGTTATTATTCGTTTTTTTTTAATGCAATAATAATTGAATGAAAAATAGTAAAATACCATATTATAAGTATTATAAAGTCATATCAAAATTAATCGATTTTAAAATAACTTTATCATAAACAGAATTAATAAAATAATGCTATTTTACAGTAATAGAAATATTAATTATTGCAATTAATGATAATAATATGAACCTGTAGAAAATTTTTTAGAATAGCATAATTTAACATAAACAAATCATTTTATATTTCAAGATATTATTAATGAATGTAACATATTATATATGATGGAGAAATATCTGAATTACAATGACTAGCGAGAGAACTGGCCATCCAGCCATCCAGAAAAAAAAAATATTGCACATGTGTTAAGAGGATCACATTAACTATAATGAGGCTAAATATAAAACTATATAAAAATTATTATTATTATTATTATTATTATTATTATTGTTGTTGTTGTTATTGTTATTATTATTATTATTTTTTTTATTATTATTATTATTATTTAATCAATATTAGTTGATGTATTAGTATTACAAAGTTAACTTATAATTTAAAAATTTAGAAATGAAGACATTTTTCTTTTATAACGCTAGTGCTTTACATTATGCAAAATGTAAAGTTATATTTTATGTTAATATTAATATTATTTGTATTTAAATACTTTTAATTTTTTGTGCCGTATGTTCCATTTTTTGGTCACATCATTAAGAAAACACCTCTGCTTAGAGTTGGTCTCGCGTACTTAATGTGATCCTGTCATTTTCATAATTTGTAGTTTTTGTTGGTCTTTTTTTTTTTTTGATGGCTGGCTGGCCAGTTCTCTCGCTAATCAATGTAACGCAGATATTTTAGCACCTTTGTATTGAAATATAAATTGTTAATTTATATAAAGTTACGTTACTTTAAAAAATGTCCTAAGTGTTCATTGATTGCTATTTGTAATATTTGAATTGCAATATTATGTATAACTAGCTTTGCCCGGTAATAGAATTGCAAGTGAATGAACTTCATGTATAGTATAAAAATTAGTAAATAAATTACGAATGACAAACGGAATAAAATGGCTACCAATATAAAACTAATATTAAATCATAGACAAATAATAAAAAATGTAAGGTTTTAAATTATAAAACTGGAAACTTGTAATATAAGCTAAAAGCTTACTTACATGAATATTAATCAGTATGCGCCTAAGCTCACCAGCCCAGAAAAAGTTTTTCGACAATTAAAATAATTTATTGATTTTTTGCAATGTCATAGTCAACGTACTCAAATGTTTCAATTTTCAAACAAAATTCTGTTCAGATTTAAAGATTTATATAAGAAATATACATAAAAACAAGATCTTTGTTTTATATATATACATAGATAATAGTACTATTACGATTAATTTTATCTGCATTAATATTATTTTAAAAACATTAAAACTATTCTACACTGATTACATGTATTTTTCATGTAACTGTTGTTGCATTTTTTACAACAGAATTAATTTCAAAAAGCACCTGGAGAAAGTTTGAAAATATTCATTTGAATCTTTTTGAAAAACACCACTGCTAAAAGATCAACTCAACGTTAAATATTATAGTCAAGTCTTCTTTGCAGCCAAATATTGAAATTAATTATGTTATTTATTTGGCTGGTCCTATTTAGCAGGACCAAAAATACTCAAATAAGGAGACAAATAACGGGGTTTGAGTCTAGATTAATCGATGAGGAAATTTTTTCTGGGTTTAACAGAAGCTTAGTGTTCATGTTCTCCCTAAATCCCATCTTACAGACAATCCTCTGCAAACATTTCATAATTAATTAGGACGGGAGACTATGACGAAGACTAAGAGAGCAACACATTGCTAAATATTTCAGTCAATTCTTTATTTCAGTTTTTGTATTTCATCATCCTATATTATTTTTAATGGTCTTATTTTGTACGACTAAAAATAATGAAATAGAAATTCTTTACACTCCTTGGGAATAATATGAAAATTATCACAACTGCTAAAGAAACAACTAGAATCAACAATTGTTGTGATAGACCATAAATAGCATTTCAGATTAATTAACATAACAGAAATTATTATAAGTATTTTAAAATTTTAGTAGAGTTTGGTTAACAGTTAATGATTCTAGTATAATAAATTAATAATAAAATATAATATAATATTATATACATTATATTATATATAACTTTAAAAAAATATAATGTATTATTAATACAAACTATTATATAACCTACTATTTTTATTATTAATATAATTATCATCATTATTTTGCCCTGGTAATGACATCTATTTATAATAATGTTATTATTAAAATTAAGTTACTTATTATTACAGTTAATAACATCATTACTAGTTGTTGCAGGATGATGAATTCTACTGAATGTTTAATCAAAATTTGGCACTTTTTAAAAACACCTCTGCTAAGAAAGCATCATATCCTTAAATATTAAAGTCGAATGTGCACGCTGTGGAGGTAGATCTATAGATATTCTGATATTTTGGATGGTCATCTTTTCCACGACCGAAAATACACAAACGATAATTGCTAACAACCCTTGGGTGTATGTGATGAATATTTCAGCTGCCATGAAAACAGAATAATATTTAGGAAAAAAAGTTATTATGATATTATTTGAAATTGAAATTGAAATATTTAAAATAATTTTATTATTATTATAATTGTTACATAATTACATTATAATTATTTTTATTTTAAAATAATACTTCTAAATTATTAAATATTTAAAATAATTTTATTATTATTATTATTATTATTATCATTATTTTTTCTTTATTCTGTAGAATATATTCTTTAATCACGCTGGCTTTACATTTTGCTAAATTTAAAATTATATTTTATGTTATTATTAATAATATTTATATTTACTTATTTATTTACTTTGGTATGTCTTATTATAAAAAACGTATAAATGTTTACGTTTCATTTAATTGCTATTGCATTTTTTAAAATAGAAAATAAATTTCAATTTTACAGAGAAAATTTAAAAAAAAATTCATTTGGATCTTTTCAAAAACACCCCTGCTAGGAGATCAACTTATCGGTAAATAATTAAGTCAAATATTTTGGCGATTGAGTGCCACCGCATGGCCTAACGGTTAAGGCTGCGCCTCTCACGATGGCAGCACGGGGTTCAAACCTCGCTGCGGAAGCACCGTCCTAATCATCTAGATATGCAACGGTCGTTAATAAAACATTACTTTTTTCGGCGATTGAAGAATTAGATTAGAAAAATTAGCAATGATAATTTTTTGTGGTCTTATTTAGCTGGACCAAATTCATTCCAAATTGTAAATTACTGACAACCATTGGGTTTATACAAAAATTATCACAATCAGAAAATTGTAATAATTATTATTAATAATATTATTATTAATGTTATTATTATTTTTGTTATTATTCATTAAGTGCATTATTAATAATGTTGTTGTATTTATTATTATTTATTTTGTTAATTGCTATAATTAAAAACATCCTATATTAAATTATTCTTAATAAATTTTTTAAATTTTATTTTAAAGCTTTTTTGTAATAAATAAATTTTTCAAATTGCCACTGGCAATCGTTGTAACAATGCTTTATGCTTAAAAATATTATTCAAATTAAATTTTTTTATAAGATTATAAAAAACCTTCGCAAACCATCGTTTGTATCTGCAAAATAAAAAAATCAAGTCTGATCTTGTAACAGTTTGCAGAGGTTACCATTTCAGAATCAAGTGTAAAAACAACGCTATCAAACAATAGACTTTATTTGGATACCAGAATCAGTTGATGCAATTCCAGATAATAAGTAACAGTAATAGTAATAAGTAACATTCATCCCAAATTCCATAGAAAACAGCTGAATCAACAAATGCATGTGATGACCATGACTTTTGTGTAAATCCCGAAATGGTACTATTGAAATTTTGTTCGCATACGCCAATTTTAATTATTGTAATTATAAAGTAAATTTATTACAAAAATGTTGTTAGGTGATTCTGAAGGCTTTGTTGTAAACTGCTGCTCGTTTCTGGCGCCATCTGTTGCAAAGTGCTTGAGAGTGCCATATGCAACGCAATGTGCGATATTTAACAGTGCGTTATAAATTCAAAAATAATTTTCAAGTTAATGTTTTTTATAAGACTATAACAGTCCTTTGTTTATTATTTGATTGTCTACCAAATTCAAAAAACACCTCTGTATAAGTAACGCCATAGCAATAAGTATTTAAGAGGCCCATATCACTGGTAGATCCGTCCTAATCATCTAGCTATGCAACGGACGTTAATAAAACATTTTTTTTTTTTGGTAGGTCTATAAGTAAAATGTTATTTGGATGACCTTAAGAGGTGAAACAGTATGAGTCGAAGTCGGGTGGTTGGTTTGTATGGTAGATGGAGATGAATGGAGAAACGAGGTTGTCAATATAGCGAGCATTGTCTTTAGAGCATTGTTTCTTAAAATTTGTAAATTAATTGAAAACATTTTTATTTATAAATTTAAAAATATGTTATTGTTAATTTTGTTTTATTTATCATCGTTATTAATAAAATTATATAAATACATTTAATACTTGTTGACGGTAGATTCTAGTAAATGATTCACAAAACACCTCTGCTTAGGACTTGTCTTCATAATCAAATAGAACAATATTTATGGTAAATTTAACTAAGAATCATTAACAATTTCTTTTTTTTTTTACGGCTCATTGGCCAGTTCTCTAGAGACATTTATTGCTGTTATTATTACAGTTAATAAAATCATTACTATTTGTTGCAGGATCGATTGTAATGAATATTTTAATAAAACATAGCATTTTTTAAAACACCTCTGCTAAGAAAGCAGCATATCCTTAAATATTAAAGTCAAATGTGCGCTTCGGCCATTATTTTTGTTTACCGAATGCCGGCTCTGCGGTGGTACCGAGACACTGCATCACGTGCTCAGCAATTGCACGTATGCCCTTGCCAATGGTCGGTATACATGGCGACATAACCAGGTCCTTCGAGAAGTGTGCGAAGCCGCAAAAGCAGCAGTCTCCAAAGCAAACTCGCGTACGATCGCAAACCAGCGAAAGATTTACTTCTTGAGCGAGGGCTTCGCACACCTCTGCAAAAAGAGATGTCAAACTCCCAGGAGAGACATTCTTGCAGAGGCAAACGATTGGACCATCGCAGCCGACTTAGAAGGGATGAGGCACTACCCCCAGGTGCTGATAGAAAGTGGCAAGAGGCCGGATCTAGTACTCGCATCGCCGTCGACGGATGCCAACATTCTGGTGGAGCTGACTGTTCCGTGGGAGGACAGGCTGCAATACAGAAATGCGCTCAAAGCAGACAAGTATGCAGATCTAACGATGGACCTGGAAGCAAGAGGATACCGCACAGACCTCTACCCTATCGAGATTGGCGCAAGGGGCGTGGTCGGCAAGTCGACTTACGCATTCCTCACTAAGATCGGATTGTCAAGCCGGGAGAGAACAAAGGCTATGACAACACCTCTGCTTAGTGAAGTACCTGGCCTCATATATTCATAAATAAGGTGAATTGTTCACGCATTTTTTCCTTGTTTTTTTCTTCTTTTTCTTTTTGTGATGGCTCGTTAGCCAGTTCTCTCACATTATAACGATGATGTGTCTGCCTATGTTGTTGTTGTTGTTGTTGTTATATTAAAATCAATTTGTAACAAATGGTGATTCATGCAACACTAGCAAGTAATAGATAATTATAATTTATAACAATAATAATAATGTAATTAATTAAAATATGTAATTATATTACAATTATTAATTTAATATTTTTTATAATAAAACTATATTGTAATAAATAGATATAGAAATGCCCTTAAAAGCGCAAATATATTTTTTTACTTTTCATTCAATTATTACTTTCATTGAAAAATGTTTAAGAGAACATCCCTGACCAATTTAGTGAAATTTCCGTCTGAGTATCTAAGCTATCTTTCATTTAGAATCTTATGGGTAGAAATTATTATTATTATATTATTATTATTATTAATATTATTATTATTTTACCCTTTTAGGGACATCTTTGGGAACACATTCTTTCCTAAAGCTTGTGAATTATGTTCTGCTAAATTTATTAATGTATGACATGTTATTATTATTACAAATTATATTCAAATGTACTTAATTCATTTTGCTGGATGTGCATTTTGACCGTATTATTAAGAAAACACCTCTTCTTAGATATCTCACTGGCTTCATTATAGTTAATGTGATTCTGCAATAAGGTTCTTAAAGTGCTCCTTAAGTTTTTTTGATGGCTGGTTGGCCAGTTCTCTCGCTAGTCATTGCAATTCAGATATTTCTCCAACATATATAATATGTTAAATTCATTAATAATATCTTGAAATATAAAATGATTTGTTTATGTTAAATTATGCTTTTCTAAAAAATTTTGTACAGGTTCATATTATTATATTAATATTATTATCATTAATTGCAATAATTGATATTTCTATTACTATTAATAGCATTATTTTATTAATTTTGTTTATGACAAAGTTATTTTAAAATCGATTAATTTTATATGACTTTATAATACTTGTAATACTTACAATATGATATTTTACAATTTTTCATTCAATTATTATTGCATTTAAAAAAACCGAATAATAACAACAAATGAATTATTTTATTTTTATATGTAAAAACTTCTGTATAATGAATAAATATATAAAGGACGTTAAAAGCGCAAATATGTCACTTGTTTATCCTTCATTCAATTATTGTTATATTTTTATAATTAATTTAATTTTAATTAGAATTAATTTTAAATTTCCTTTAGCATTTTTATTGAGTAATGTTTAAAAACACCTCTGTTTAGAGAACAACGTATCTTCAATATTTAAGTAAAATTTCCAGAGCGACATACTTTAGCGCTATGTATAAGATCATTTTTTCATGCTGTCTTTGATTTGAAGACCGATATTTCTTAATGATTAAAAATAATAAACAACCCTTGCTGCGACAATTATCACAGTTTTCACACAAGAGTACACAGTTTATTGTAATGGCTGAGGCAACGATGAACAATGATGGAAAGTAAACAAACATCAAAACTTGGACACACTGCTGACGTCAAAGCATATGCAAACTAAAAAATCAAAATTTAACTCCTTTAACTGAAATTAATGTTATTGTTATTGTCGTGAACACAAAAATAAATAACCAGCCACTTAATAATAATTTGAGAAATATGACGTTATAAAAACAAGTTGAGCTTACAAACGCTTAAAAAATATTTACAATAATAATATTTGAGATTATTTTAATTTGCAAAGCAACCTCCACGTCAAAAATTGCTGCGCTGTTAAGTGATTCTGAATTCTTTTTTGTAATCCTGCAATTAAATTTTTTGATAATTATCTAGATAAAATTATTTCTAAAATTATATCTAGATAAAAACATTATTTCGAAAAATGCTATAGGAGATGAATGACACAATAAGCCAATAACATACTTATGGTTTTGAAGTCATAAAACAAAGTTAACAATAACATATTTTTAAATTTATAAATGAAGATGTTTAAAACTAATTTACAAATTTTAATAAACAATGTTTTAAAAATGTCGCAACATTGACAACCTAGTTTCTCCATTCATCTCCATCCTTACAAACCAGTAGAATTTTAAGATTTGGCAACGGAAGCCATCAAAAATACTGCAGGGAAAAAGGAAGGAAATCTTTTGATCAATTAGGAATATTTTATGTAAGTACTTAACATTATCTCAGCAGAGGTGTTTTTCGTAAGATATTATCAGTAGGAGGAAAACTAAATAAAATTCCAAAATCCTGATGTTATATCATTCCGCTAAATGGAATGCATTATTAAATAGTATTAAAACACAACAAACGCAATTAAACCCTTGTGAAAACAACAATATAAGTTGTTGTGAAATTATAGTTAAACAAATATACCACCCGTATACGTATTGAATAAAAAATTTTGAATTCTGTTATTAATAAAATAATTTTTCAATGCGTTCAAAACCGGTCATAACAGCCAGTTAATTATAAAATTAAATCAACAACCAAAATTGCAAGGACTCACAAACGAATAATGGCAACCACAGCATCAACAAAAGTTCAAATTTTAAGATTTGGCAACGGAAGCCATAAAAAAATATTGCACAAAAAACCTTTAATATAATACGATTGTTTTATATAAATCGCTGCAATATTATCTCACCAGAGGTGTTTTTCATAAGATATTATCAGTAGGAGGCAAACTACATAAAATTCAAAAATGCTGATGTTATTATACTTATTTTTATAAAAGTAACATATTATATGTCAGTCTATAATTAATAAAAATAATTTATATTAAGATATAGTAACTTTTGAAATTAATGATAATAATAGTAATCACTGAACCCATCAGAATTTCCCTAAAGTATAATATATAATAATGTAACATAATTTATTTTAAAAAATATCATCTTATATGCATTTTAAATATTGCAATAAAATTAGCGTATACTTTCCACCAAAGACGGAGAAATATCTGCGTTATAACTAAACACTTCAATTACTTTCAAGGGATTTCAATGCAAAACATCCAAAAATAAATATCAACCAACAATTACCAATTGTTGCACTTAATATTTTATCATATTACATTCATGGAAGAGATGTTTAAATCATACTTTGTTGTAAAATGACTTTGTGATAACAAAAGAGGATTTACTTCCTTGTTATAATGTGACGACACATTCAAAGTAGCAAGACATCCAACACATTCAATGTAAAATAGTTATAACCGGCCATCCAAAACACAATTTCAATGCGTAACTATTTTACTGACTAATGAGAGAACCGGCAGAAAAGCCATCCAAAAACCATAATAATAGCTTGTTTAATAAACCCTTACTTTAAGTTTTTGTGGCCAACTAGCGGAGGTGTTTTATGAATTATGTAATCTCAGGAATGGACCAAACAGCATCAATTATTAAACAAGTATTAAGCAAATTTAAATACAAAAAAAAATAATAATAATAATAACAATTTTTTTTCTACGCTGCATCGAGCTATTTTGACGGGTCACCTTGAATGTGTACGAAACATTAGCAATATTCTACTCCATCGGGATACCCACACAAATTCCCCGCGCCCGACCATCCCAACTGATTGGACCTTTTTAAAGCCGTCCAAACAACCATAAGATACATCTGTCAAAAACTATTGACATGTGTTTCTTAAATGCTTATTACTGTGATGTTACCAAAACAGAGGTGTTTTTATTGTTTTTTAGAGAATATCAAACAGGCGACGACTTTTTAGTCTTATAACGCACTTTTAATTGAAAATTATTTTTGAACTTTTAACGCATTGTTACGAGGCAATAAAACACCTAGCATTGCGAATGGTCCTAAAACACATTACGACAGATGTCATAAGAAACGAGCAACAGCTTAAAAAAAAAAAATATTTTTATTCTTGTTCGTTGAGGTAGTCATCACATCATCACCAAGGGCCGTTAACAATTTTTGTTGAATTATTTCTGGTCCATACAAAAAACATACACACTTGTCATAAAAAAAATAATTTTTATAGTCTTATACACAACATTGATTTGAAAATTACTTTCGAACCATAATATATTGTTACATCGCATGCAGATGTCGCCTGAAACGAATAGCAGACTAAAAAATGATCAGAATCACTTAACGACGAGCGTTTGTTTTGTAAAGCTTTATTGTGAGTACGTTAGTTGAAATCATAATAATCTCACGTGCGATTTTTCGTCTGCTACAAACATTTATAGACCCTACTTGTTTCTGTGGCAGTTGTGATAATTTTCATGTATAACCAAGGGTTGTTACTAATTTCTGTTTAGGTAATTTTGGTCAAAATAAGACCAAAAAAAATATTGTTCGAGTCAATAATTATAATAATAATAATGAAGTTTGGACTTAATTATTTACTGATGACATGCTCTCATAGCAAGAAACAAATCAATTGATTAAAATTAACATAATTTAATTATTAAAAAAACCTATTATTTTTCAACATGAAATAAAAAATGTATCCCATTATAATTATAATACTAGAGGTGGGTACTTAATACTGTTACGATGACTAGAAAGTGAACAGGCCAAGGAGCCGTTAAAAAAAAATCCAAAATCGTAGATGGACATAAAGAAACACATTCACCTTAAGTATATGAGACCATGAAGTTCTCAAGGCAGAGGTGTTTTGTTAACAATATGTTCAAGGAAATTTATAATCCTGCAAAAATAATACAAAAATAAAGTACAGTAAAATTTTCAACAATTCTAAATATAACATTTCTCATAAAGATTTTTTATTTCATGATATTATTAAAAAAAATTAACATATTTTAATTTCCACCAAAAATGGAGAAATATCTGAATTAGAACTGGGCAACCAGCCACCCAAAAATATTTGGCACAACAAGCGTAATTGCAGGATCACATTAAATGTGTATGGCCAATAACATCTCTAAGGAGAGGTGTTTTTTTAATAATATGGTTAAAATAATGGAACATCCGGCAAAACGAATTAAGTACATTTATGTATAATTTGTATTAATAATAACATGTCATATAATAATAAATTTGGCAGAAATTAATTCACCAGCGTTAGGAAAGATTGTGTTAATTAATTAATAATAATAATAATAATAATAATAATAATAATAATAATAATAATAATAATAATAATAATAATAATAATAATAATAATAATAATAATATAATAATAATAATAATAATAATAATAATAATAATAATAATAATAATAATAATAATAATAATAATAATAATAATAATAATAATAATAATAATAATAATAATAATAATAATAATAATAATAATAATAATAATAATAATAATAATAATAATAGTAACAATAAGTCAACAACAACATAGGCAGAAACACGTCATCGTTATAATGTGACTAGCAAGTGAACTGGCCAACGAGCCATCAAAAAATAAGAAGAAGAAATAATCGAAGACGCATGAACAATTCACCTTAGAATATACCAAGTACTTCACGGAGCAGAGGTGTTTTGTGAATCATTTAATGCAATCTGCCACACGGCATCAAGTATTAAATATGTTTATGTAATTTTATTAATAGTGATGATAAACAAAACAAAAACAACATTAACTTATTTTTAAATTTATAAATAAAAATGTTTAGAATTAATTTAACAATATTAAGAAACAACGTTCTAAAGATGTCGCTACATTAACAACCTAGTTTCTCCATTCATCTCCATCTACCACACAAACCAACCGTTCGACCTCGACTCATACTGTTTGACCTCTATATAATAAGGTCATCCAAATATTAAAAGACTTGTTAAGACTGTGACGTGTGCCAATTATCTTAAATAATTATTGCAATGACGTTACAAAAGCGGAGGTGGTTTTTAATTTTTCAACGACAACATAGTTTTAATTTACACACCTCCCCAATGCCCAAACAACCGTCCTGCTTCGACTCCTTTTATTTGACCTCTTAAGGTCACTTTGTATTATTTTAATATTTTAATGCAAATTTTATTAAAATAAAACATTTAAAAGTAAATTATTCTCATATTTATGCATTTCACATATATATTTTTCTGTTTCAGTGTAAGTTGAGATAATCATTACATATAACCAAGGGCTGTTAGCAATTTATTTTTGGCCTAGCAAAATAAAACCATCCAAAACTAACAATGACATCTCGTTTTGTTTGTTTGTTTGTTTATTAATAAATAATAATTATAATAATAATTAAGAGACTAGTTTGAAGATTAATCAAATTAACGAAAACACATCCTCGGCATAATGATCAACAAGCCACCCAATGAAATTTATTTATTTATTTATTTTATTTATTTGATTATAGTCCTTTGCATAACAGAGATGATTCGGACACATCTCGTTTTCATTTGACTTAACTATTGAACGATACACACCTTTCCTAGAAGAGGTATTTTTAAAATGTTCGTGAGAATCGATCATCAGGTAACAAGAACTAAATATATTTGAATACAATATATAGTAATAATGATAATAATAAAAATTACTATAACAATAAATTAAAATAAATAACAATAACAATAAAATGCAAATTTAATTAATTGTTGAGATTTGTTTGTTACCAGGCAGTACATAAAATTTATTTAAGTATTTCCGTTCATTTTATTTAGTTTTAAAACTATTACTATATTAGCGTTGCTTGACCCCGTGGGAATTTGACAACTACTATATGAGTAATTTTGGTCCTACAAAATAAGACCATCCAAAACAATAATTATTTATAAAAATACATTTTCAATGGAAATTTGACTAAAATATTTAACTATAAGTTTTTCCTTTATTAGAGGTGATTTAAAGAAGTTCTCAATGAAGTTTTATTAGATTTGACAGAATTGATTTGAAATAAATTAATAATTGAATGAGAAACAAAGAAATAATGTAGTTGGGCTATCAACCTCATATCCAAATAATATTATGATAATAATAATTATATAATTATATAATATACAATATATAGAATATGTAAATTAAATTATTTTAAATGTTTACATTTAAAATTCAAATAATCTCGTAATTGATTTTTATTTAAGAAATACTTTTTCTGTTTTCATGGCAGCCCAAGGGTTGTTATCAGTTTCCGTTTGAATATTTTCGGTCGCTTAAAAGACGACCGTCCAAAATATCACGAACAAAAAAAATCACTTTGTATTATTTTAATATTTTAATAGAGTTTTATTTAAAACATTTAAAATAAATTATTCTCATATTTGGTTTGTTACCTTCAGTACATAAAATTTATTTAAGTATTTCATTTCATTTTATTTATTTTTGAAACTATTACTATATTAGTGTTGCTTGACCCCTGAATTTGACAACTACTAGATGAGTATTTTTGGTCCTACAAAATGAGACCATCCAAAACAATAAATATTTGTTAAAAAGAAAACATTTTTGCAATGGAAATTTGACTAAAATATTTAACTATAAGTTTCTCTTTTAGTGGAGGTGATTTGATGTTCTGAATGAATTTGATAGCGCTTGATCTACTTGAAATAACCAAATGCCTATCGAATTAATGATTGAAACTTGTTAAATATTTAATTTAATTGTGTATTTCATTTTATTTTATTTATTATTACTACTATTAAAACGGTGGTATTTTGATAAAAAAATAAAACGTTGCAAGCCCGTATCACATTTTTGCTCCTAAGAAATCGTTTGCATGCTTCGGCGGAAAGACGCGAACTTTTACAGTCTGAACTATTCCCCACTATTTGACCTCTTAGGGCCATCCAAATGACCATACAAAAATAAATGACAATTCCGATATGTCTTTCTTAAACACTTATTGATATAGCGTTATCAAAACAGTGGTGTTTGTTGCATTTTAGAGAAGAACAAACAATAAGCAAAGACTTTTTACAAAAAAAAGCAACTTTTAATTTAAAGCTTATTTTTGAATCATGACACATTCTTATATCGCACACTTACACTGCCTTGCGAATGACCCTAAAGCATTTTGCGATAGATGTCGCCAAAAATGAGCTATAATAATAATAATAATAATAATAATATTCTAAAAGTTTGACGAAATAAGCTTAAAGATAAAAAATTAGATACTTTAACTTGCATTAGCAATAAAATTTTAAAGATTTGGCCCTAAAACAACCATGAAATATGAAACAAGAAGGAAAGACTTTTTGCAACAAATTTTATTGAAAAATTTAACATTGCAGACATATTTATTATTAAGTATTATAAAGTCATTTCAAAATTAGTTGATTATAAAATAGCTTTAATATAAACAAAATTATTAAAATAATGCTATCAATAGTAGTATTAATAATTGCAATTAATGATATTAATATTAATCACTGAACTTTTAGAAAATTTAATAAAATAACATAATTTAACATAAAAAAAAATTATTTTGTATTTCATGACATTATTAATGAATTTGGCATCATAATTAATAATAATTTCTACCAAAGATAAATATTTGACTAGCGAGAGAACTGGTCAACCAGCCATCAAAAAAAATATTTAAATTAAAAATAACAAACGTTTGATTGCAGAATAATGAGGCCAGTAAGATATCTAAGCAGAGGTGTTTACTTAATAATACGATAAAAGAATGGAACATCCGGCAAAACGAATTAAGTACAAAATAATAATAATAATAATAATAATAATAATAATAATAATAATAATAATAATAATAATAATAATAATAATAATAATAATAATAATAATAATAATAATAATAATATAATAATAATAATAATAATAATAATAATAATAATAATAATAATAATAATAATAATAATAATATAATAATAATAATAATAATAATAATAATAATAATAATAATAATAATAATAATAATAATAATAATAATAAATAATAATAATAATAATAATAATAATAATAATAATAATAATAATAATAATGAATAGTAACAAAATTTCAATTTCATTAGAGGACATTAAATTGCTGATGATGATTGTTCGAAGTATGAAAAGCCACGTTCTGTCACAATCACTGAACCTAACCAAAATGATTAAAATAAACATAATTTAATAATTAAAAAAACGTCAACATGTAATAAAATATTTATCACATTATAATTCCCACTAGAGATGGGCACTTAATACTGTTACGATGACTAGAAAGTTAACAGGCCAAGGAGCCGTTCAATAAACAGAATCGTTAAAGAAAAAGTTGAAACAAAGAGAAACTTCCACCTTAAGTATATGAGACCATGTAGTTTTTAAAGCAGAGGTGTTTTGTTAACAATATGTTCAAGGAAATTTATGATCATGCAAAAAGAAAGTACAGAAAAGACTCCAACAATTCTAAATATAACATTTCTCATAAAGATATCAATCCATTTTTCTTAGAAAAGTGCTTTCTGTCGAAAATATTTTTTTGTAATATTTTTTTATTTTCATAGAATATAAGACAATAGTCAAAAGAATTTTAATAATGAAAAATAATAAAACATCATTTTAAATATTTTATCGTCACATAAAAATTATTTGATTATAAAATAATTTTAACACAACTGTTAAAATAATACTATTAATAATAATAGATGTATTAATTAATGCAATTAATGATAATAAATAATGAACCTATAGGAAATCACTTAAAATAACATAAAAATTAAAAACAACATTAGCAATGGTTTAGAAATAAGTATTACTTTTAAAATTACAATAGCTATTATATAATTCATGATAATACAATCATTAATAATAATTATCACTAATAAAAACAATGCCACATTCAAACAATGATATAATCTGAAGGTTGAAACTAGTTGGTTTTAACGGAAAAAAAATATTGGTCCAATGGTAATCAAGTAATCGTTAATTTATTTTTAATTATTTCTTATTTATTTATTAAAATCAAACTTCTTATTATATTAGATTTATTTATTATTTTAAAATACAAAACTGTCTTTTGGAACATGAACAGTTCCAACTTAACACTTACTTTAAAAGATGGGATTCACCAGGAACTTGAAAACTATGCCTACTTTCTTGAGGACAAAACGTTTTTAATAAATTATTGAATATCAAACTTTTAGGCAAATAATTTTTTAAGTGATTTCTTTTGTTTTAACAATTTTTGGAACTGAGAATTTCCAAAAAATCAATGAATAAATTAACACGTCGACATGTGCTTCTTAAATACTTATTGACATAGCGTTATCAAAACAGTGGTGTTTTTTGCATTTTAGAGAAGAACAAACAATATGCAAAGACTTTTTACAGTTAACCTCATTTCTGTATTTATTCATTATATAACAGTTTCATTATAAAATTATTAAATTAATAATTACAATATAATTATATATTTTAATTAATTATGTTACTATTATTGTTATAAATTATGATTATCTATTATGTTGTTTTTATAATTGTTAATAATAACAACAACAATTATAATAAGCAGGTTCAGTGAGCATTGTCCAAAATTCAGAAAGTTGTGTTTGTTACCACTCATTATTTATATTATTTTTCCTTCGTTTTCAAAAGACTCCATCATTCGCTCTGATCATGGGAACACAGAGCATTTGTATTTAAAAAAAAAGTATAACATAACTTCAAACAACGTGCTTCATGTATTGTTTTTATTACCGCAAACATTAAATTGCTGATGATGATTGATCGATATATGAAAAGCCATGTTTGTCACAATAACTGAACCCAACCAAAAAAATTAAGATTAATATCATTTAATAACTAAAAAAAAGGTATTTTATTTTAATATGAAACAATTACTATAATTATAATTCTCACTGGAGGTGGGTAATATAATAATTCTGTCACGATGACTAGAACGAGAACAGGCCAAGCAGCCTTTCAAAAAAAAGTTTGAAGAAGTTGATGACATTTTCACTTTAAGTATGTAAGACCACGTAGTTCTGTAAGCAGAGGTGTTTTGATGACGATATGATTAAGAGAATTTATGGTCCTTCAAAAATTATTAAATATATTTAAACATAATTATCATTAATAACAACATTAACAAGTGCGTTGTGAAAATTCACTGTAAGACACTTTACGATAGATGTCGCCAGAAACGAGCAACAGTTCAAAAAAATCTCCTAACAACGACGCAATTTTCGTAAAAAAATAAGTTATAAGTACATTCGCTAAAATGGCATCCGCCAAAAAAATTATAATAAACTCACGTGATTCATGGTCCGTAACATGCACTCGTCGATTCAACACCTTTTTGTGGAAGTTGCGATGAATGATACATATTACCAAGAGTAATTTCTGGTTAAATATGTTTTATCCACCTAATAAATTTTTGTTAATTTATAAAATTTAAAATAAAAATGTTTTTTTAATATTTCGGGGTGGTAAACTTACTCGCCCCTAAATACGGGTCTGGTTATTTTTATTGGATTATCTTCGGTCCTGCGAGACTACAAAAAAAAGGTTAAGAACGTGAGAGTAGGCCATGAAGGTTTGACTAAATTATATAACGATGAGTTGCTCTCTTAGCACAAGTGTTTTTAAAAGTTTCGAATAAATTTTTAGAAATTCTATAGGTAAATTTAATTTAAATAAATTAATAAATAAATAAAATAAAATTAATTTCCTTTTCAAAAAACGCAATAACAAATGAATGAAAAAAGCCAATATCATAGTTTTTTAAAAATAAATCCATACTTGAATTTTGGTCTACCACAAATATTTGATTTTTGTGGCAGTTGAGATAATCATCATACATGCAATCAAAGAGGTAACCGTTAACAACTTATTTTGAACTGTTTTTGGTCTTTGTAAACTAGACCATCTAAAAAATATGTCTTTACGTGCTCACTGTGCCGTGTACACATAAGTTGAATATTTAACATATGATACAGTGCTTTCTTTTTAGAGGTGTTTTTATAGAGTTCAAAATGTTCAAAAAGTCCGTTGCATACCTAGGGTGATTTGGACTGTTATCTCATTGAAAAAAAACATTAATGTTTTATTAATGTCCGTTGGTTTGAACCCTGTGCTGCCATCGTGGGAGGCGCAACCTTAACCGTTAGGTTACCGGAGTAGCCAGGACAAGTCCAGGCACCCCTAGTTTACAAAAATAGCTTTACATCAACATCCTCCGCTGGAGAACCTAGAAAACTAGAAATTGATGACAAGCCCACAACATAATTATCTCAGTGAAGATTTGACCAAATACTTAACGATGAGTTGCTCCTTTAGCAGAGGTGATTTGAAAAGCTCTAAGTCAATTATACTTTTAAATCCTACAGATAACACTGAAATTCTTTTTCTGTTTTAAAAATAATACAATAATTGAACGACTAAACAACGTATTTTATTTTAAGCATTCATCTTTTTTTTTCTCTTTCAAAATCAAATCAAGATTGGTCCGTGAAGGATCACCTAAAAATTATTTAAAATGTGAAATCTTTATTTAAATATCTTATTATCAAATATTAAAATATTTTCAAATACATTCGCCCTTTCAAAAAATGGTGTTTCAGATGGAAACGTAAGGATCGGTCTGTAAGGAGTGATTTTGTTTTAAAGCAGGGATGTTGAATGACAAAATCAGGAGAACCGATCATTCAAAAACTATTGTTAAATATATTTATTGCAAATAATAGTATTAATTAAAATAGCTTATAATCACAAATTTGGCAAAATTTAATTCACCAAATTTAAAAATGAATATGTTCGAAAGATGTCGCTTTAATGACAAACTAGTTTGAAATATGACATAGCCATACAAACTAACTGTCTGACCTCGACCCTCGACTGTTTGACCTCTTAAGGTCATCCAATTAATCAACTAATTGATAATAAAACCAATGTGATAGAAACTAGATAATAATGATAATAATGATAATAATAATAACAATAATTACTGTTAATCTTTTTTTTCTTCATTTTTTGTTGTTTTTTTTTTATGGCTGGTTGGCCAGTTCTCTCGAATATAGCGCAGATATTTTTTATGGAAATTATAATATGCTAATTTCATTAATAAACTTTTTGAAATATAAAGTGATTCATTATTTTTATTGTCATTAATTGAAATAATTGATATGTAGCCCACATAATTTTATACATTTCTTAATGTGGTTATTTTTCACGAGAGTGGTCCTATTTGTATCACATAGGACCTTCATAGTAAAACATCTTTTTGGCATGACAATCCAAAGTGAAGATATCAAATGGCATTGTTTTTATTATTGATAATTATTATTAATGATTATATATAGTATGAGTCAGATATTTGGTAAATGGGAAGGTATGTAAATTCAAACTATGTTGTCGTTGAAGCGACATCTTTCGAAAGTATTTCCTAATATATGATTGTAACTTATTTTTAACATTAATTAATATTACTATTAATAGTATTATTTTAATAATTTTGTTCATGTTAACGCTATTTTATAATCGATTAGCTTTGATATGACTTTATAATACTTAATAATAAATATGGTATTTTGTAATTTTTCATTCAATTATTATTGCATTTTTTTAAAACAGACAATAATAATATTAATAATAATAATAACATACCAGATGAATATTTATATAATTATATAATCATATTTTATAATTATTATGATTATTATTATTATTATAATTTTTATGTAAAAACTACTGTATACTGAATAAATATATAAATGACGTTAAAAGCGCAAATATATCACTTGTTTATCTTTCATTCAATTATTGTTAAATTTTTTAATCAGAGAATTAATTTAAAATTTCTTTTAGCATTTTCATTGAGTAAAAACAATATTTAAGTAAAATTTTCAGAGCGTCATTCCTTGGAAAAGATGTAAAAGATCAATTTTTCCTGCGGTCTTTTATTTGAAGACCGATATTTCTTAGTGATTAAAAATAATAAACATCCCTTGATGTGACAATTATCACAGTTTTCACACAAGAGTACACAGTCTATTGTAATGGCTGAGGCAACGATGAACAACGATGGAAAGTAAACAAACATCAAAACTTGCAGACACTGTTGACGTCAAAGCAAAGAATTTATGGTTGAATATAATTTTAATTATTTAATTATTTAAATAATTAAAGTGAGATAGTTTGCACACGGTTAATATTATCTTTAAAATGACTGTACTTATTATTAGTTAATAATATCATTAATAGTTGTTGCAGGATCGATTCTAATGAATATTTTAACAAAACTTTGCATTTAAAAAAAAAACACCTCTGCCAAGAAAGCAGCATATCCTTAAATATTAAAGTTGAATGTGCCCATTTTGTACAAGCGTAACGGTGATATTTTGGATGGTCATCTTTTGCGTGGCCGAAAATGCTCAAATGGAGATTAATAACAACCCTTGGGCTTATGTGATGATTATTTCAGCTGCCATGAAAACAGAAAAATATTTCTTTTAAAAAAATCAATTATGACGTTATTCGAAATTTAAATGTAAATATTTAAAATAAATTATTATTAATTATTATCACCATTTTTTTTCCTTAATCTTTTGAACACATTCTTTGGTGAATTAAATTTTGCAAAAATTAAAATTTTATTTTATGGTATTATATGTAATAATTATATTTAAATGTATTTAATTAGATGTGCCGGATGTTCCCTTCTTATGAACACATTCGCGCCGCCATCGTCTCATGTTGACATGTTCTTACTTATTGCTACGAAGTTATCAAAAGGATGTTTTTTGCATTTCATAGAACATCAAACAATTGGGAAATACCTTTTACAATCAACAAAAAACTTTAATCGGAAAATTGTTTCGGAACCGTTAGGCATTGCTGCATCGCATGCATTACCTTGCGAATGGAACTAATGCTTTTCACGACAGATGTCGCCAAAAATAATCAGCAATTTAAAAAAAAAACCAGGTTCAATTTTTGAAGCAGCGACTTTAATTTAAAAAGTAGCATAATAATTTTTTTTAAATAGCGTCTGCTTTGCAAATTAGAATAATTGATATTTTATTATTGGTCTTCCAAAAATATTTTTCTTCGAGGCAGTTGTTATTTTGAAGTATTTGTGGTCTTGCAAAATAAGACCATTTAAGAATATGTTAAACGAAGGTGAAACAATGGCTACCGATTACAGCGTGACTTAAACGTTTATCGGCATAGCGCTACCTTAGCATAGGTGTCTTTGAAAAGTTCCAAATAAATTTCTTTAATGCTAGATGAAATTAAAATTATTTCTCTAATTAAAATGCTATAAAAGTATTGTATTGAAAATACCTGAAATGACTATAGGAAATTTAAAATTAATTCTCTGATTAAAAAATTTAATAATAATTGAATGAAAGATAAACAAGTGACATGTTTTATTTATTTCTTATTCAAATAATCCTAAAGCAAAATTAAACAAGTCTCCATAAAAATGACATTTAATTTTATTTTTCGAAAAATTTCTGATGTTACAAAAGAATATGTTCGAAAAATGTCTCTATAAGGACAACCCAGTTCGAAATACCCATCTCCCCAACGACAAACCAAACCAATCGTACCTCTCGACCCACGGCAAACCCAGGCAAATAAACCAGAAGCACTGAAATCGTCAGAAACAGATGGCGCTTGATCAACTTAAAATAACCAAATGCATGTCGAATTAATGATTGAGAATTGTTAAATATGTAATTTAATTGTGTATTTCATTTCATTTTATTTATTATTAATATTACTACAAGGGTGGCGTTTTGATTCTATTCTCTCTTCAGTTAACTATTTGACCTCTTAAGGACACCCAAATAATCGTGGACAAATAATCTTATGGAGGAGCAACTCCAACTTGTGCTTCTTAAATAGTTATTGTTACAGCGCTTTCGAAACAGTGGTGTTTTTCGCATTTTAAAGAACAAACAATAGGCAAAGACGTTTTACAGTCTCTTCAAAATTTTGAATTTAAAACTTATTTTTAAACCATGACTCATTCTTATATCGCACACTTACATTGCCTTGCGAATGACCCTAAAGCATTTTGCGATAGATGTCGCCAAAAATGAGCTGAAAATGAGTTTAAAAAACAAATCAGAATCCAATTTATGACTTTTGTTTATTAAAAAGTTACATTAATTAAAAATATAGTCAGTTTTACAGATTAAAATTTTATTTATGGATTACCACAAATAATTTCTCTTTCCGTGGTAGTTGAGATAATAACCACATAAACCCAATGGCAGTTAGCAATTTCTATTTAAATATTTTCGGTCGTGCAAAATATGACCATCCGAAATAACCCAAGTATTAATTTAATTTAGCTAAATGGATATTTACCTAAAATATTTAACACTAATAATGTTATTAAAAATAACCAAATCACATATTTATAAAAATAACGTCATATCTAAATTTATTTATTATAAAATAGTTTTAGTAGAGTAAAAAGTAATAAAGTAATAAAATAATAATAATAATAATAATAATAATAATAATAATAATAATAATAATAATTGTTATCCACAAGCAAATATTAATACTAAATCAAAGACCTCACAATGATATAATAATAATGATCTGTGCACTCTTGTGTGAAAACTGTGATAATTGTCACAGTGAGGGCAGTTTAATGTTTTTAATCAATAAGAAATATAGGTTTTCAAATTAAAGACCGCGGGAAAAATTGATCTCACAAATTAATTTTTTTAAGAAACATTGCTCTAAAGATGTCGCTACATTGTCGCTACTAATACCTATTTTCTATGTTCGCCTCTAGCGATCATACAAACCGATCTTGACTTTTTGACCTCTTAAGGTCATCCAAATAATAAAATACTGATAAAGACGGTGAAGTGTGAAACTTAAATACTTATTGCAATGTCGTTTTAAAGATTATCAAAGTCTTGTTCCATATTCATATTAAAAATAAGAATAATTATGATGATAATTATGATGATAATAAATAATAATAATACAATGTTTATATATGCTACTTAAATATTTATTGACAATGACAATGATGGTGATGATAATAATAACAGCCTATTCTCTGGTAAACCCAGTCAAAATTTTCCTCATCGATTAAACCAAACTCATACCCCACCAATTGACCATCTACCATACAAACCAACCGCCTGACCTCGACTCATACTGTTTGACCTCTTAAGGTCATCCAAATAACATTTCCCTTTTAAATATCCCAGTGATGTATGCCTCTTAAATACTTATTGCTATGGCGTTACGAATACAGAGGTGTTTTTTGAATTTGGCAGAAAATGAAACAATAAACAAAGGCCTATTATCGTCTTATAAAAAAACATTAACTTGAAAATTATTTTTAAACTTATAACGCACCGTTAAATATCACACATATTGTATTAAATATGGTTATGTAATTTAAATAATAATAATAATAATAATAATTTAGAAATTTAAAAAGTACAATAGTTATTATGTAATAACATAACTATTAATAATATAATCACTAATAATAATAATAATAATAATAATAATAATAATAATAATAATAATAATGATAATGCTACAACATATAATTGACGTAAATGCTCATTACATTAACTTGAAAATCATGTTTTGTTTTTTATGATGTTACTTTTGTTGTTATTTCCTTTTAATTTTTGAAAAATTATTTTTAATATATCATAATATTTTAAATATTAACATAATATATAAATATTTTGAATATTTTTCTAAATTTTCAAGAATTCTCCAATGCCCATACAATATGGGCATTTCTGAATGATAACAGAAATATATTAAAAATCGTTTGAATATACATAACTAAATTAAATATTTGAAATCGTAATTTAAAAAATATTTTTCTGTCACAAATTTCCACCGTGAAATACAATAAGTTGTTAGGACAATATCGAATAGTCTGCTCTATTATTTACTATCACGCCATTCCATTGTTTCATTAATTTTCTTCTTTCATGACATCCTCATGCCAATCGTTACAAAGAAATTTCTTTGGTTTTTCGAGAATATTTTCGACTAAAATCGTCACTAGAATTTTAAATTAATTAATTTATTATTGCAAATGCAGTTTATTGTCATTTAATAACAACAAAAATAATATTATTATAGCAATAGTAAATTCTAAAGCTTATTCCCGTTGCATAATTTATATGAGTATGAATGCATTTTAAAAGAATAATAATATATTATAGAATATGTTCAAAAGATGTCGCTAAAAAGTCAAAATGATGATGATGATGAAGGTAATAATAATAATAATAAAAATAATAACAGATAATAATTTTAAAAATATTTATAATAACATAATTAATTAATTTTTTATAAGCTATTCAATCATAATAATTATTATTGATGATGATGTTGATGATGACGATGACGATGATGGTGATGATGATGATGATTGTCACATCCGAAGCTCCGCGACCGTGGTCGACGCCACTTCTATCACCAATATTACTAAAAACAAACTGATATAAGCGTCAAATCAAAACCTTATTACAACTTTCCATCACGTCAATTGCCACAAAATTAAAACTTAACTCTAACTTTAACTAACTAACTAACTCTTACTAACTCCAATCTCTCTATCGCTATTCGGGCTAAGATTTATATCATTGTTCCTGTCGAATTAATTATTTAAAAATATTCATCCGCGCAGAGCCAATCAGATTTATAATCATATAAATAACGACAAATCAAAATCCACGGAATTAGGCTACTGCGCATTAAAGTCAACAAATTAAGATTCACAAAATTAGGTTCCTAAAGGTTCAACTAAACGCCGCGCAACCAATTCGTAATTCTATCTTCTAGACCCAGTCGTGACAATGATGATGATGGTGATGATGATGATGATGATGATGATGATGCCACGACGATGACGACAATGACGATGACAGTACAAATATGATCACCAGGCCTTATTCTCTAAGGAACACCCAAACAAAATATTCCTCATCGATCAACCTGTATTCATACCTATTATCAAGAGCTGTTAGTAATTTTCAATGAAATATTTTTTAATCCTCTAATTAAATTTTTAAAAAATTATCTTAGTAAAATTAACATCATTTCACTTTTTCAAAAAATGTTATGACGAATGAATGACACAATAAAGCCAATAACATACTTATGCTTTTGAAGTCAGAAAATCTAAAATCAAATAACAATTTAATCAAATAAGTTACATAAAGTTAAAGGAATATTTAATCTTTTTTATTTGTTTTTTTTCTGCAGCGTTAACTTAACGAAATAAAAATTATTTCTGATTACTTTAATTAATATTACATATTTTTACGTACATAATTTTACGCCGGGAAGAACATCTCGATCTATTAAAGCAAATCACTTGCTAACTACAAATTGATTTTTATATAGCAACAACAACATAGGCATTCTTTTTAAGTTAAGGCTATTTTATAATTAATAAATACAGAAAAGACGATAAGAACATAAATATATTATTGCTCTAAAGATGTCGCTACATTGACAACCTAGTTTCTATTTTCGCCAACATCGATCATACAAACCAGCCGTACGATCTTGACTCGTACTGTTTGACCTCTCAAGGTCATCCAAATAATAAAATACTGATAAAGACGGTGACGTGTGAAACTTAAATACTTATTGCAATGTCGTTACAAAAACGGAGAAAATAATTTTATAGAAAATCAAACAATAAACAGAGGCTTGTTGTATTCATATAAAAAACTTTAACTATAAAATTATTTTAGAAGTAATAATTGCATTTTTGAAAGTAATAATTTAAAGTAGTAATTAAAATTAATGATTAAAAGTAATTATTTAAAATTTATGGCACACTGTTAAATCTCGTACTAACGACGCAGCAATTTTTATAATTTAGTGGCATTATGATTACATCAATTAAAATGAGATAACTGGTTATCTCACCATCCAAAGAAAACTCAATGACTTATTGACCCAACAGACCAACAGATTCACCTTAAATAATTAAGGCCAGGTAGTTCTCACAGCAGAGGTGTTTCGTGCACGTATTTCTAAAACATTTATTGCTATTAAAGTTATCAAACCACAGGTGTTCTTCGTAAAATATCAAACAATAGGCAAAGAGTTTGTATAGTCTTACAAAAAAAAAAACATTATTTTGGAAATGATTTTTAATTAAAATTTTATGTAACTAAAACATCTCCGAAACGTCTCCGAAATTGCATTACAAATGGCGCTATCAAAATAAGTGCTATACAGGCCCCCTTCCGAAAATACTTTTCAAACTTTTTTTTATATTTTTTTATATAACATCATAAAATAAATAAACCTTCTTTTTATTGCATATGCCGCAAGAATAAAAATAGGCCATAATTATAGCTCGAAATGTTTGAAGCACATTAAAGCCATGAATATATTCAAGTAAACCATGCAGATTTCATATCTTCACTAAGGATGGTCTTGCCAAAAAGATGTTTTATTCTGAAGGCCCTATCTGATACACATAAGGCCATTCTCGTGAAAAATAATCACATTAGAAATGTATAAAATAATCTGGGCTATATATCAATTATTGCAATTAATGATAATAATCAAAATCACTGAACTCATAGGAAATTGCTTAAAATAAAATAATTTAACGTTAAAAATCATTTTGTGTTTCAAAATAGTATCAATGAAATTAGCATATTATAATTTCCACCAAAGCATATAAATTATCTTCGTTACATTGAATAGCTTAAGGCCACCCAAATAATCACGGGCAAACAACTCAGGAGATGGTACAGCTCTATTTTTTTTATTTGATTAAAGTCCGTTGCATAACTGAGATGATTTGGACTAAAGATCTCGCTAAAGATTTCGCATTAAATATTTGAGGCTAGTTATCTTTGGAGGGATGTTATGTGAATGACATAATCAAGAAAAATGATCATTCAGAAGCAAATGTTAAATATATTTAATACAGTTATTAATAATAAGAAAAATAACTTATAAACATAAATTTGGCAAAATTTCACCAATATTAAGAAAGAATATTTTCAGAAGATGTCGCTTTAATGACAAACTAGTTTGAAATTCCACACCTTCCATCGACCATACAAACCAACCCTCCGACCTCGATTTGACCTTTTAAGGTCATCCAAATAATCTACTACTTGAAACTACAGCTCCGACATGTGCTTCTTATTGTTAATACTTATTGTTACAGCGTTATCAAAACAGTGGTGATTTTTGCATTTTAAAGAACAGACAATAGGCAAAGACTTTTTACAGTCTCAAAAAAATTTTAAATTTAAAACTTATTTTTAAACAATGACTCTAAAGCATTTTGTGATAGATGTCGCCAAAAATGAGCTGAAAAATGAGTTTAAAAAATATGATAATGATGGTAACAACATTTCATCGTCATTGGTGTCTTCCAATTGGAGACTGGTAAATGTCGCCTGATCGGAAGGAAAGTTTATTTGTAAACTGAGGTTATTAAGAACAGTTGGAAAAATGGAAGTAAGAATGTGGAGTCGCCGTTTCGAAGGAAAAAAATAAACTCTGACATTCATAATACATATAATCTGAAGGTTGAAACTAGTTGGTTTTAACGGAAAAAAAATAATGGTCCAATGGTCTTGATGAGATCAAGATATATATCAAGTAATCATTAATTTATTTTTAATTATTTCTTATTTATTTATTAAAATCAAACTTCTTATTATATTAGTTTTATTTATTATTTTAAAATACAAAACTATCTTTAGGAACATTAACAGTTCCAACTTAACACTCGACTCATACTGTTTGACCTCTTAAGGTCATCCAAACAATCAACTTCTTAAAATGCAAAAAATGACGTGTATCTGTTAATTATTTATTGCTCTGATATTACCAAAAACAAAGGTGTTTTTTTTATTTGTTTAGAAAATCAAACAATAAGCTTGTTATAGTCTTACAAGACCTTCAAGGTGAAAAATATTTTTAACAGAATCAACTAATAATGCAGCGATTTTTATAATAAAGAAACTTTATAATTGCATAAGTTAAAATGGCGCCTGCAAAAAAAAATTTTCATAATGCCGTAATTGATTTTTAGTCTACCAAAAAGATTTGTTGAATCAACCTGGATCTACAGCAGCTGCGATAATAGTCGCATACAACCATGGGTGATTAATATTAATTATAATCGCAAAGAAATTTTGGTCTTGAAATCCAAAACAATACATGAAATAGACCTTAGTTTTGATCCCGAACTGGAAATTTCATTTCACTTAAATATTTGACGATACGTTTAACTCCTAGCAGAGGAGTTTTTAGAAATTTCTCGTTGAAAATGCGTATTATTCCAAATAATACAAAATAATCAACAACAAAGATAAAAGATATTGTTGTTACTATAGTCTTATTACATTAATTATAATTATATTCTTATTTTCGAGGAAACTGGCAAACGAGCCATCCAAAAAATCTTTAAAAGGTTTAGAAAACAAAAAAAAAGAGCTTGTTCAACCTAAATATTTGAGAATGTGTAATTCTCCGAGCAGAGGTGAAAGATATAAGCAAGAGAATTAATAATATAATAAATGTTAATATTTTTTAATGACGGTCGCAAGGACCATCAAAAATAAACAAACGTGGGAATAAACTTTCAAATGATACCTGGAGAGTATTGGTGGAGTTCTTTATGTTTTATCTTTATGTCTTATCTTTATGACATCGTAAAAAAAATCGTAAAATGACTCGAGTTTTGCAAGTAAATAACTTAGATTCAAAGACGGAAATTTCACTGAATTGGTCAGGGAGGTCAACGGATGTTCTCTTAAATATGTTTCAATGAAAGTAATAATTGAATTAAAAGTAAAAAAATATATTTGCGCTTTGAACAACATTTTTATATTTACTCATTATAATATATTTTTATTATAAAAAGTATTAAATTATTAATTGTAATGAAATTACATATTTTAATTAATTACATTACTATTATTGTTTTAAATTATAATTATCTATTACTTGCTAGTGTTGAAGCGATAGAACTGGCCAACGAGCCATCACAAAAAGAAAAAGAAGAAAAAACAAAGAGAAACTGCGTGAAAAATTCACCTTAGAATATATGAAGCCAGGTACTTCACTAAGCAGAGGTGTTTTTTGAATCTATTTAGTGCAATCTATTCCGGCAACAAATATTAAATATATTTATGTAATTTTATTAATAACAATGATAAATAAAACAAAATTAACAATGATATCTTTTTAAATTTATAAATAAAAATGTTTAAAAATGATTTACCAATTTTAAGAAACAATGTTCTAAAGATGTCGCTACATTGACAACCTAGTTTCTCCATTCGCCTCCATTCGACCTCGACTCATACTGTTTGACCTCTTAAGGTCATCTAAAAAATAACAGACTGACTAAGACGGTGACATGTGCTACTTAAATACTTATTGCAATGTTGTTTTTCATTTTATTTTATTTATTATTATTATTAATACTATTATATCGGTGGCGTTTTGATAGAAAACAAAACATTGCAACCCGTATCACATTTTTGCTCTTGAGAAATCGTTTGCATGGCTGCGGAGGAAAGACGCAAACTTTTGCACTCCGAACTTTTTCTATTTGACCTCTTCAGGCCACCCAAATAATTGAAGAAATAAATGGACTACCACCACTCGACGACATGTTCTTTTAAAATACTTATTGATATAGCGTTATCAAAACAGTGGTGTTTTTCGCATTTTAGAGAAGAACAAACAATAGGAAAAGACTTTTTACAGTTAACGTCATTTATATATTTATTCATTATACACTAGTTTTATTATAAAAATTGTTAAATTAATCATTACAATATAACTATATATTTTAATTAATTACGTTACTATTATTGTTATAAATTATAATTATCTATTATGAAAGTTATTATTATTGCTACTATTAACAACAACAATATAGTGAGCATTGTCGAAAACTTCATTCAGAAAATTTTGTTTATAATCAGTCACTTATTTTAAATTATTTTCTCTTGATGATGAAGATGATGACGATGATGATGACGACGACGACGACGACGACGACGATGATGATGATGATGATGATGATGATGATGATGATGATGATGATGATGATGATGATGATGATGATGATGATGATGATGATGATGATGATGATGATGATGATTTTGATGATGACGACGACGACGACGACGACGACGATGATGATGATGATGATGATGATGATGATGATGATGATGATGATGATGATGATGATGATGATGATGATGATGATGATGATGATGATGATGATGATGATGATGATGATGATGATGATGATCACAGAATCCAACAGGTTCCATCATGAAAGAAAGTTGTTGCCGGATGCTTTCCAAACACGTACGAGTAATATTCAAGAAGATAAAGATGACTACTTTTTCAATTAAAATTTTCACACAAAATTTGGCATTATATTAATTTGCGTTTATATTTTGATAGCATGAACTGTGAATGTTCTAATTCATAGCAGAAATTACATTATTCTTTAAACACAAATACATTCACAACCCATAAAGGTACTTTATGACGCATTTGAATGTCTATAAATAAATTAACAGTTAGACCAATTTGATCTAAATAATCTCAGTTAATCAAATGTAGAACCACATCTAAAAACCTACGAATAGCCGTAAACGTCAAAACGCGGACGAGACTGACGCCAACAGTTTGCCTCAAATCCACCATGAACCAGTTCTCTCCTCCGTCAGGATCCTTAGTTTGAGCACATTGTGCTTTGTAAACATTGGTTACAAACAAATCATCCACTGCCAGCCATGACGAGAGGCTGCCCACAGAAACTGCATCTGTTGAACTCTGACATGTTTCTCTTTTTAAGGCAAGATTTCCATTTGCTGAAATTCAAAATTTTTAATTTAAATTATGTTTTATCCATCTAATAAATTTGTGTTAATTTATAAAATTTAAAATAAAAAATTTTTTTTTAAAATATTTCGGGGTGGTAAACTTACTCGTCCCTAAATACGGGTCTGGTTATTTTTATTGGATTATCTTCGGTCCTGCGAGACTACAAAAAATAGGTTAAGAACGTGACAGTAGGCCATGAAGATTTGACTAAATTATATAACGATGAGTTGCTCTCTTAGCACAAGTGTTTTTAAAAGTTCCAAATAAAATTTTAAAAATTCTATGGGTAAATTTAACATCAATTTCCTTTTCAAAAAACGCAATAACAAATGAATGAAAAAATGATTTGGACTAAATTACATGACAGTTTAAATCTAGGTAGTTCTTTAAACAGAGGTGCATCCTGCATGTGCTTCTTAGATGCTTCTGCCAGTGGAACGTGACCAGTCGTGGACCGCGAAGGATAACAGGAGAAGTGAAATAAATTATCTTCTCAGTCAACTTTCGTGAAGTTGTGAAGGAGCACTTAGGCACTAATAACAAAATTTAAAAAATTATTACCCACAGGAATAACAAACAGCCAAGTTATGGAATATTTCCAAGATTTGAGCAGCTTTACCGCACCAATCAGTTCAGGCCCATCAGTACTAATTTCTATTCATAAATAAATATCGGTCCTTAAACAAAAGACCGTACAAAAAATTATATTTCTCCTCGCCATATGAAAAGAGGCTGTGAAAATTTCACTTAAATATTTGAAGAAACGTTGTTATCTTAGCAGAGGTGTTTTTAAAAATTTCTCAAAGTGTTTTTTTTTAAATTGCAATAATAAATAAATGAAATGTATACGCTTTTACCATCATTTCTATATTTATTCATTGTATACAATAGTTTTAATACAAAATTATTAAATTAATAATTATAATATAATTATAAGTTTTATTTAATTAATTATATTGCTATTATTATTGTTATTGTTATAAAATACATTTATCTAATAATGTTTAGAATTATTATAAATGTGATAAAGCGACCAGTGTTAAAAAACTACATTTAGAAATTTTTGTTTATAACCATTCAGTAATTTTAATTAGTTTACCTTTGTTTTCAAAAGACGCCATCAATTGCTCTCATCATGGGAACGCAAAAGGCGTGCGAGTTGGTTCAGAAGGTTGCGTTCCTGCGAACGGCGGTGAAAGCAGCAGTCGTTACATGTCGTGTTAGCAAGCCAGCTCGCACTGCCAAGGAGCGCCCTTGGGTAGGTGCCCTATACAATTGGTGGATCGAATAAGAAGTCCCTTCACATCCTAGCCGGATACATAAGGTATTCAGAAAATCGGATAAACACAAAATGCAAGTTGACCGCAAGGGGTCGACAAAAATAGTTGCTATACATAGGTGTTTTGTTAACAATATGTTCAAGGAATTTTATGATCCTGCAAAAATTATTCAAAATAAAGTACAGAAAAGATTTCCAACCAATTCTAAATATAATATTTCTCATAAAGATATCAATCTTTTTTTTTTTAGAAAAACATTAAAAACATTACTTTATTAAACATTAAAGTTCAGAAAAGCTTTCCAAAAATTCTAAATAAATCTTTTTGAAAGTTTAACAAATTGAGGAATTAAACTGTGTGAAGTTAACCTATTCAATTAAAAATAAATTTTCATTTTAAACTCCTGTTGTCTTGATCACACCTTGATTAGTGACGGATGAAAGACGTATAAAATATCAGAAATACCAGAGCAAACAGATTTTTCCAAACTTTTGGAGACCCAGCAATGGTTTCAGCCATTTTAAACATGAAAAATTTTAAATATGGTCTTTTTATTAAACAATCAAAATTAATTAACTTCTACGGCGCAGTTTTTCCTTGCCTCGATTTAACTTTGTTTTGCAAATTAACCTAACTAAGTGAATTTTAGAATTAATCGGTATATTTACATTTTCCATCATTTGGAAATCTTAACACATCACAACAATTTCTTGCGTCCGAACTTTCAAATTATCGCCTACAATGTGAGGGCAGATGCGCATGACTGAAGTTGAACTATGCTCCATCTCTGCTGATTTGAAAGCTTCAGACGTTTGATTTGACTTGTATTGACTTGATTTGACGTCTCTCATTAATTGGTTGTCCAATTCATCTCAATTATGCAACGAACTATAATAAAATAAATAAATAAATGACTAAATAAATAAACATCGACTGGTTTAATTTTTTTGGAAAACGATTTTTTGTTTGCATTTTGAAACATTGACAAACAAAATATGCTTATTTTTGCGAGCCTTTGTCATGTGTTAGATATTTCAAACCATTCTTCATTAAGGTTGTTGACGATAATAATATTGGTAATAACAATAACAACATCAATAATAATAATAATAATAATGATGATGATTATGATGATATCATCATTAGCATCTTAGATAATGACTTAACTTCTTTAATTAAACCTTAAACAAAACTTGTTTTTATTTGAAACTCCTGCCACCTTGATTACACCTTGATTAATGATGGATGAATATTGTTTGAACGGCCACACCTGACGCACCTATTGAATTTTAAAGTCCAAAACTAAAAAACTTTTGGAGACCCAGCAATGGGTTCGTCCACTTTAAAGACGAACTAATTTAAATACTATCTTTTTAATAATTAATCAATTAAAATTTAATCAACTAAACCTTCTAACAAAACTGAGAATTAAAAGATTTCAGGAAATAAATTTTCCGAGATTTTTGTGTCTCCCAATCGATTCACAAAAACGTCAGTTTGGAATTCCAAGAAATTCATTTCAACTTCAATTTTCAACTTTCAAAATCTTTAAAAGACCTGAACTTCACACAGACACATGCCTCCACCACTGGGCGAGTTGAGTGGAGTTTGTTGGACAATGACGTATCTCACTGGTAGTGCTCCTTTGGTTGAACAATTGATTTCAATCCAGGAACCCGAACTCGGCCATTTAGGGTAGATTCCACACAAAGGATAAGTGTTTCTTACTGGTCTCTTTACGAGCCAAGAATCATTGGTGAGACCAATGATCAGGTTGAGGTATCTCCCAAATTCAGCGGCTTAAAATTTGAATTTTTGTATTTTAAAAATAAATGCTAAATCTTTTATATATATATATATATACATTTTTGTCATTTCTTCACTAATGATAATTAGCAAGTTATTTTTTTCAATCAAAATGTTTACCGAAAATTTGGCACTACTTTAATTTTCGTTTATATTTCGATGGCATGAACTGTGAATGTTCTAATTCATCGTCGAAATTACTTTATACTTTAAACACAAATACATTCACAGCCCATAAAATAACTTTATGATGGATTTGAATTTTTATAAATGTTTTAACATTAACAGTTAGAACAATTTGATCTAAATAATCCGAATTAATCAAATGAAGAAGTAAATGAGTAAAGCTGTTAATAATCTAAAAACCTACAATTTGCTGTAAACGTCAAAACGCGGACGCGACTGACGCCAACAGTTTGCCTCAAATCCACCATGAACCAGTTCTCTCCTCCGTCAGGATCCTTAGTATGAGCACATTGTGCTTTGTAAACATCGGTTCCAAACAAATCATCCACTGCCAGCCATGACGAGAGGCTGCCCATAGGAACTTCTGCTGTTGAACTCTGACATGTTTGTCTTTTTAAGACAAAATTTCCATTTGCTGAAATTCAAAGTTTTTAATTTATTTAATTTAGTAAAATTTTTGATAAAGTAAATGCGTATGTTATTAGTCTTTTATCAACTATTATTAAATAAATAATTGCAAAACTAAGTTTACTTGGCAAAACGATCCTTGATGGCATCTACAAAGAAGACAACAATGATCAATATAATTCTTTCAGTTTATTTCATTCATTTATTTTTGTAAGAACCTTTCAAAAGTACCAATTTGTCAAAATCTGCAAATCAAACTAAAACTCACATAGTAGTTGTAACATTTAGGATAGGACATGATCTTGAAGGGAAGGAAGCGAAAAAACTGACATGTTTTATTATTTTCCAAATAGTTGAAGCTCGTGCAGTTCATCTGAATCTGGCAAATCACTGCACACCTGATTTTGGTTTTTACTCCCGTTTCAACTGAAGATGGAAGGTCCAAAGCACATCCTGGTTTGTCGTAACAGTCGAGTGTCATCTGAAATGTGCTTCTGAAATTGGATTCTGAAATATTCACGAGGTTGTAAATGAGTAAAGCTGTTAATAATCTGAAAACCATTTTTAAATAAAAAAGTGTTTTTATGGCCTGAAATTTCGAAATAACTTCTCAGAAGTTTCAGACTTTTATAACAAATATCTTCAAAGAGGTATATAGAAGATGATTAGAAAGGAAAAATCGATTTGCAGACGAACGAAGCAAACAATGGATTTGCAACAACCTTTAATTTTGAATATCGATCATGCCAGCTTCAATGGTTTCTATGGTCACACTCCGAATGTTATGGTATTGATTAAAATAAATATTTTCTTGGAGACAGCATTTTTAACGACATGTTTGATTTTAAGTTCTTTTATAATTATCTGGCTATGCACAAATACTAATATTATTACATATATATATATATATATATATGTAATGTAATACGTAACCATATAAAAAAGTATTATATCCAAATAATAATAATAATAATAATAATAATAATAATAATAATAATAATAATAATAATAATAATAATAATAATAATAATAATAATAATAATAATAACAATAACAATAATAATAATAATAGTAATATGTTTTATTTAATTAATTATATTGCTATTATTGTTGTTATTATTATAAAATACATTTACCTAATAATTTTTATAATTATCATAAATATGATAAAGCGAGCAGTGTTAAAAAACTACATTTAGAAATTTCTGTTTATAACCATTCAGTATTTTAAATTAGTTTACTTTTGTTTTCAAACGATGCCATCAATTGCTGTCATCGCGGGAAAAAGGCGTGCGAGTTGGCTCAGAGGGTTGCGTTCCTGCGAACGGCGGTGATAGCAGCAGTCGTTACATGTCGTGTTAGCAACCCAGCTCGCACTGCCAAGGAGCGCCCTTGGGTAGGTGCCCTATACAATTGGTGGATCGAATAAGAAGTCCCTTCACATCCTAACCGGATACATAAGGTATTCAAAATATCGGATAAACACAAAATGCAAGTTGACCGCAAGGGGTCGACAAAAATAGTTGCTTTACATCCCGAAACACTGCAACAATAAGCATTCTCATCTTAAATATGCCAGTAGATTTTTACTCCAGCAAATGTGTTTTTGTACGTGATGGTCGAAAGACTTCTTCCATTTCGTTTTTCCAATAATTGGGATGTTATTTAAGATTTCTTTATAAAAATTTGAATTCCCACCAGTCTATGATGACGATGACAATTGTGGTGAATAAAAACGTCTTATTTTAAAGACTAGCGGGAGAACTGGCAATGAACCGTTCAAAGAAACCAATATTACCTTACAATAGAGCCACTAACAATATTAATAATCAAGACTTTGTGACTAATTCGACTTAATTGTGAGGCAAGGAAGCTCTCTAAGTAGAGTTGTTTCGTTAACGATATGATCAACCGATTAAAAGTATCACAATAATAAAATCAACATTGGATTTTATGATTAGAAAGAATTTTTAAGAGAATTCATTATTTTTTTAAGGTAACTTTGTCGTAACAGCAATAATGGTGGAAATGCATCCAGTTATATTGTGACTATTGAGAGAACTGCGCAATGAGCCACCAAAAATTACATAAAATGGACAATAGCAAATAAACACATTTGCAGGTTCACCTTACCTATTTGAGATCTGATAATTCTCTAAGCAGGGGTGTTTTGCGAACGATATGGTCTGGAGAATCGATCAACCGACAGCAAGTGTTAAATATATTTAATAGGTAACAATAATAAAAATAATTTCTAACTATATATTTGACATAATTTGATTCACCAATGTTGAGAAAGAATATGTTCAAAAGATGACGCAACCTATTCTGAAATTCCCATCTCCCCAACAACAATCCATCACGACCCATAGCTAACCCAGCCGATTAAGCCAAAAATCCGATCAGAAATAATACCGAAATCTAAACCATATACTGTTTCTCAAGCTAATTATATTTCTTTAATCAACTTGAAATAGCTGCCCATCAAATTAATTATTGAAATTTGTTTTAATTCAAAATTCATTATTTATTCAGATTCCAATGCTTGGCCTCCTAAGACCGTCCAAATAAGATTTTTCTATAATAACATTTTGATTCGCTGGCGCATGCTTCTTAAAATACTTGTTATGACATTACTAATGCAGAGGTGTTTCTGGCATTTTAATAAAAATCAATCAATAGATGACTCACGACTAAATCAGGAGATACATCCTAATCATCTAATTATGAAACAACCGTTAATTAACTCACGCACACACAAACACTCAAATCAGACAAATTCTTTAGTGATTGAAATCACCAAACGGTTATATCATTAGACCTTATCAAGAATGTTAGACTAAATAGTACTTTGTTTAATTATTCAAAATACTAATAATCAAAAAAGCACTAAAAAAAAATAAAATCAAAGAATAGGCAAATAAACTTTAATTTGAAAATAATTTTTAAACCATAGCGAGTGTTACATATGGCACCCTATGAAAGATATCGCCAAAAACGAACAGCAGTTTAAAAAATTTCAAAAAATGAATTTACCAACCAAAACCGATTTTTTAGCGTAATTTGACCCCTAGGGAATTTGACAACTACTACATCAGTATTTTTGGTCCTACAAAATGAGACCATCCAAAACAATAATTATTTACTTAAAATAGAGATGTTCAATGGAAATTTGACTAAAATATTTAACTATAAGTTTTTCCTTTAGTAGAGGTGATTTGAAAAAGTTCTCAATGAATTTTTATTAAACTTGACAGAATTGATTTAAAATAAAGTAATAAAAATATTCGAAAAATTACTTAATGATGCATTCAAAGAGTAGCGCACCTTGAGTGAGCTGATGTTATGTAGTTTCGATTGCTGTAAAATCAGAGGTGGAAGTATGAACACTAAAAGAGATAAAAAAAATAAAAATGCTGCTAATAATATGATTATCAATTATTTACATATTATCGTTATTATCGTAGTCATTATCAATGTTATTATTATTTTTAGCATTATTGTTAATATTATTATTATTATTATTATTATTTTTATCATCATCATCATTATTATGATTATCATAGAGCAATAATGAAAAATAATTATATTAAAATTCATCACGTGATAAAAAAAACCCGTAATCGTAAAATTCTTTTGTGTGTTTGAGTCTCAAAATGACAAAAACGTCTGCCAAAAATAATAATAATAATTAGTTGTCATTTTTATTATTTGCATCGTGATGAGGTTAATGTTATGCAGTTATTTGTAGAAAGTTTTCTTAGCAAAGGTGGAACATTGTTTAAATTCAGTTAATCGGCTCTCTACTCAGACTGCTAACGATATTTTGAAAGGTCAAAGGTGAACAAGAATTACAATAAAACAGGAAATAAAAACATACAAATTAATTATAAATTATCGCAGCTGTTATCATCATCATCAATATTATTTTTATTATCATTATTATTATTCGGCCCTCATTCAAAGTACGTCACCGTAATAGTTAAGATCACCCAATGACTTATGAACTTTCCTAGAGTTAATAAATTTTAGAAATATTATTTAAATTAATACTGGTAGTACTGCCATCATCATCAGCAGCAGCACCAACGTCAATTAAGAATAACTTTAAAAATTTAACGGGTGATATTATGCCGTAGAGAGTAAAATTCTTTTAATTGTTAGAAATTCAAATTTATAAATTCGATTTCAAAAAATTATTTAAAGACACGTTCAGCAATAACACACTTTGATTGAGCTGATATTATGTAGTTTCGATTGCTTCAAAATCAGAGGTGGAAGTACGATCACTAAAAAAGATAAAAAAATAGAAATAAAAATGCTGCGCCATAATACGTATTCCTTAAAATTAAAGTCATTCACCATATTTTCTGTTGTTATAAACTTTATAATCATAATCATAATCGTCGTCATCATTAAGTGCAAATCATCTCAGTTATGCAACGGACTATAATCAAATAAATAAATAAATAAAAGTCGTCATCATTTTTCACTTTTCCTGTTTTCGCAATCTACGTGACGGTGTAAACAAAAATATTTGTAGAAGACCAAAAATAAAATATAAACTATTCTAATTTGCAAAGCGGACGCAATTTTTAAAGAATTTATTATGCTACTTTTTAAATAAAAATTGCTTCTTATTATTGTCGACATCTGTCGTAAAAAGCATTAGTGCCATACGCAAGTCAATGTATGCGATGCGTTGCGGTTCAAAAACAATTTTCAGATTAAAGTTTTTTGTTGACTGCAAAAGGTTTTTCCCAATTGTTTGACATTCTATGAAAGACAAAGAAGAATGATTTCATTTGTTAAGATGGCTTTTCGTTTCCTTTAACTCGGAGTTTCAGGGTACCGTAAGTGTTGTGCTGGAATTTTTCAAGTTCCCAAGGCTTGTTTTGCATTTTAAAATAAAATATAAAAATAAAACTAAAATAATGAGAAGAAATAATGATTTGAATAAACAAATAACGGACAAGTAAATAAAAATAAATTCATTCACAATGGCGACTCCACTTTCTTACCGTTCGTTCTTTTCCAGTTGTTTTTGGAAATAAACTTTTGATATAATTTTGGCCTTTATATTCCATATTCTTTGTATATCGATCTGGAGGTCTTTGCAATTGTTCAATTTTTCTATTTATTTTTGTGTTTTATTCAGATCGTCAGGAATCAATATTTCTATTATTTTGCAAATATTCTCTTATTATTACTATTAATTAAATTAATATTATTATTTTGTTGTTATTTTTTATTATTAAACACATTTAATACTTATTGATCGATGATCGATTCTCATGTTAAGTACATGAGGCCAGTAAGTTCTCTAAGCAGAGGCACATCTAATTAAATACATCTAAATATAATTATTAAAAATAATTATTAAAAATTATATCATAAAATTTTAATTTCAGCAAAATTTAATTCACCAACGTTAGGAAAGAATGTGTTCAATAGATGTCGCCATAAAGGAAAATTAATGATGATAATAATTATTAATAATTTATTTTAAATATTTACAATTAAATTACAAATAATTTCGTAATTTATTTTTTTTAAGAAATATTTTTTTTTTCATAGCTGCTGAGATAATCATCACATACCCAAGGGTTGTTATTAATTTCGGTTTGAGCATATTCATTACAATCGATCCTGCAACAACTAGTAATGATTTTATTAACTGTAATAATAATAGCAATAAATGTGTAAGTATAACATGATTATTTGTCAAAAGATGTTTTGATCAAGTGGTTTAGCAATTGGTTGTCATTGTAACGACTTCTTTCGAATAGTTACTTTCTCGACAACGGTGAATTTAGTTTATAAAATATTTATATATATATGTTTTTAAAGTCGCGTTTTCTTACCAAGATGTTATTCAATTGATTTATTATTTTAATGGCGTTTTTTGTAATTGTTTATTTTTATTTAATTAAATAAATTGTGATATGTTATTCGTTAACAATCATCATAAATAATGTAACATCATTATTATTATTAATATTATTAATACTAATGTTATTATTATGTTCTTATGTTAATAATTCCAGTCATTGTAAGAAAACCAAAGAAAATGGTGTAAGCCAAAATGATACGTTGCCCCTCTGAAAAATTAATAAGTTGGCGCTTATGTTCATGAATATATTTTAAGATAATAATTTCTTTTCTTTTACTAGGTTCAATGATGAAGCTCCAATGAAAGTAATGTTTCTTCAAATATCGATTGCTTCTTATACCATGCTAATACTCTATTTTAGAAATCTAAAATGTAAAGGAGACGATTCTATTGGACCACGTGACACTTACCTGATCAATGCAGGTGCTCGTCTAATAAACATCCAACCGCCTGTTTACCTTCGATTTTTCCCTTCGAGATTTTATTTATGTCAACAATGGTTCTATTCACACATTCACAAACTCACGCCTCACATTCACATCCTCGCAAACTCACATCATCATTTATCCACATCATGTCTCAATAAATTCATAGATTCAAATTCAGCAACAGACAGATCAACAATCCTAAATTCCTCATCACTCATGCTTATCAGCAGAGGGTGGTCAAAGACTCCTATCACTCGGAACGGTTTAAGACCTGAGCTCCTTTCAAAAAGTAATGTTTTATTAACTTCCGTTGCATATAATATTAATATTATTATATACATCATCAACATCATAACAATCATTATCGTCATCATCATCATAAAAATATATAATATTATATATTATTATACTAATTGACAATAATTTTAAAATCCAAACTTTAAACAAAACATTTCTCCTAAATACTAATTTCTCCTTGATTTTATATATTACAGCTTCAACGGACTCCAAAAAATATAAAAAAACGCCAAAAGAGCTTTCGGCTGAACAGGCCATTCTAAAATATTTACGTTTGATTCACTAAACCATTGTGTTTTTCAATTGATTTATTTTAATTGTGGTGTTTTTGTGTAATAATTCTTATTTATTTAATTATTTAAAGTCTCTCGCTAGTCATTGGGACGCAGATATTTTTGATGGAAATTATAATAAGTTAAATTTATGATTAATATATATTGAAATATAATATGTTTTTTATGTTAAATTATGTTATTCTAAGAAATTTTCTACGCGTTCAGTGATTAATATTATTATCATTAATTGCAATAATTAATAAATATTCTATTTTAAATAGTATTCTTTATTAATTTTGTTTATTATAAAGCTATTTTGTATTCGATTAATTTTGATATGACGATAAAATAATTAATATACTATTTTTTATTCAATATTACTGCATTTTTTAACGGAGAATTAATTTTACCCAGGATTAAAAAAAACATCTCCGATAAGGGATGAACTCACTAATTTTTTTTTCATAATTTGCAGTCATTGTTGTTTTTTTTTCGATGGCTGGTTGGCCAGTTTTATCGCTAGTCAATGTAACGCAGATATTTTACCAGCTTTAGTGGAAATTATAATATTTATTAGGAATCCAAAGTCCGAAATATCAAATCTGCATGGTTTGCTTTATTATATTCATTGTTTGAATGTGGCATTGTTTTTATTAGTGATAATTATTATTAATGATTGTATTATCATGAATTATATAATAGCTATTGTAATTTTAAAAGTAATACTTATTTCTAAACCATTGTTAATGTTGTTTTTTAATTTTTATGTTATTTTAAGTAATTTCCTATAGGTTCATTATTTATTATCATTAATTGCATTAATTAATACATCTATTATTATTAATAGTATTATTTTAACAGTTGTGTTAAAATTATTTTATAATCAAATAATTTTTATGTGACGATAAAATATTTAAAATGATGTTTTATTATTTTTCATTATTAAAATTCTTTTGACTATTGTCTTATATTCTATAAAAATAAAAAAATATTACAAAAAAATATTTTCGACAGAAAGCACTTTTCTAAGAAAAATGGATTGATATCTTTATGAGAAAAATTTAGAATTGTTGGAGTCTTTTCTGTACTTTCTTTTGTATAATTTTTGCATGATCATAAATTTCCTTGAACATATTGTTAACAAAACACCTCTGCTTTAAAAACTACATGGTCTCATATACTTAAGGTGGAAGTTTCTCTTTGTTTCAACTTTTTCTTTAACGATTCTGTTTATTGAACGGCTCCTTGGCCTGTTAACTTTCTAGTCATCGTAACAGTATTAAGTGCCCATCTCTAGTGGGAATTATGATGTGATAAATATTTTATTACATGTTGAAAAATAATACTTTTTTTTAATTATTAAATTATGTTTATTTTAATCATTTTGGTTGGGTTCAGTGATTGTGACAGAACGTGGCTTTACTTCGAACAATCATCATCAGCAATTTAATGTCCGCTAATGAAATTGAAATTGTGTTACTATTTATTATTATTATTATTATTATATTATTATTATTATTCTATTATTATTATTATTATTATTATTATTATTATTATATTATTATTATTATTCTATTATTATTATTATTATTATTATTATTATTATTATTATTATTATTATTATTATTATTATTATTATTATTATTATTATTATATTATTATTATTATTATTATTATTATTATTATTATTATTATTATTATATTATTATTATTATTATTGTCATCATTATTTTGCCACTTTAGCGACATCTTTTGAATATTTTTTCCTAAAGCTGGTGAATTAATTTGTGCATATTTTAAAATTAAATATCATGTTATAATTAATAATAATTCTATTTAAATATATTTAATTATTGTGCCAAATGTTCCATTTTTTTTTGTTACATCGTTAATAAAACACCTCTGCTTTGAGAACTTACTGGTCTCATGTACTTAATGTGATCCTGTCATTTTCAAAACTAATTTTCAAGTTAAAGTTTTTTATAAGACTATAATAAGACCTTGCTTATTGTTTGATTTTCTACCAAATTCAAAAAACACCTCTCTAAGTGTTTAAGAGACACACCATCGCATTAAATAGAGGAATGTCTTTTATTTACGGACTATATTTTCAATTAATGTAACTTTTAATTTTAAAAAAGTCATAGAGTTATTCTGATTTTTTAAAACTCATTTTCAGCTCATTTTTCGCGACATCTATCGCAAAATGCTTTAGGGTCATTCGCAAGGCAATGTAAATTTGCGATGTAATAATGCGTCATGGTTCAAAAATAAGTTTTAAATTTAAAGTTTTTTTTTTGAGACTGCAAAAAGTCTTTCCCTGTTGTTTGTTCTTTAAAATGCAAAAACCACCCCTGTTTCGATAACGCTGTAACAATAAGTATTTAAGAAGCATATGTCGGGGCTGTACTTTCCTCTGGGTTGTATGCCCATGATTATTTGGTGGCCTTAAGAGGTTGACCAGTTTTCCCGCTAGTCAATGTAACCAAGATATTTGATGGAAATTATAATATGCTAATATTATTGATAATATTTTGAAATACAAAATGATTTTTAACGTTAAATTATTTTATTTTAAGTAATTTCTTATGAATTCAGTGATTTTTATTATTATCATTAATTGCAATAATTGATATATAGCCCAGATTATTTTATACATTTCTTAATGTTATTTTTCACAAGAAAGATCTTATCTGTATCAGATAGGGCCTTCAACATAAAACATCTTTTTGGCAAGACCATCCTTAGTGAAGATATGAAATCTGCATGATTTACTTGATTATATTCATGGTTTTAATGTGCTTCAAACATCTCTAGCGATAATTATGGCTTATTGTTATTCTTGAGGCATAGGCAATAAAAAGAAGGTTTACTTATTTTATGATGTTATATAAAAAAAATTTTTTGAAAAGTTTTTTTGGAGGAAGGCTTGATCCTGTATAGCACTTATTTTTATAGCGCCATTCGCAATGCAATTTCGGCGACGTAACAATGTGTTATGGTTTCACAAAATTTTAATTAAAAATCATTTCCAAAATACAGTTTTTTTTTTGTAAGACCATAGAAATTCTTTGCTTATTGTTTAATATTCTACGAAGAACGCCTCTAGTTTGATAACTTTAATAGCAATATATTTTTTAGAAATACGTGCACAAAACACCTCTGCTGGGAGAAATACCTGGCCTTAAATATTTAAGGTGATACTGTTGGTCCGTAGGGTCATTGGAATATTGAGTTTTCTTTGGATGGTGAGATGGCCAATTCTCTCATTTTAATTGATGTAATTATAAAGCCACTAAATTATAAAAATTGCTGCGTCGTTAGTATGAGATTTAACAGTGTGTCATAAATTCTAAATAATTACTTTTAATCATTAATTTTAATTACTACTTTAAATTATTACTTTCAAAAATGCAATAATTACTTCTAAAATAATTTTAAAGTTAAAGATTTTTATATGACTATAACAAGCCTTTGTTTATTGTTTGATTTTCTATAAAATTATTTTCTCCGTTTTTGAAACGACATTGCAATAAGTATTTAAGTTTCACATGTCACCGTCTTTATCAGTATTTTATTATTTGGAGGACCTTAAGAGGTCAAAAAGTACGAGTTAAGATCGTACAATTTTTCATTCAATTATTATTGCAATTTTTAAAACAGATAATAATAATAACATAACAGATGAATAATTATATAATTATATAATCGTATATTTTAGCTATTAAGATTAATATTATTATTTTTAAGTAAAACTACTGTATTTAAAAAAACAAATAACAACAAATTTGAATTATATTATTTTTATATGTAAAAACTACTGTATAATGAATAAAATAAAAGCAATAAACTTGTATTTTGTGTTTCCCTGACATCTAATTAAATACATTTTAATATAATTATTAAAAGTAATATCATAAAATACAATTTTAATTTCCACTAAATTTAATCCACCAACGTTAGGAAAGAATGTATTAAAAAGAGGTGGCCGTAAAGGAAAATAATGATGATAATTAATAATAATAATAATTATTAATAATTTATTTTAAAAATTTACATTTAAATAATATGGATGTTATGCCATATATATTATAATATATCATTAATATAATATTAAATTATAATTATAATATTAATAATAATAATAATAATATAATGACATAATTAATTTATTATAATGACAATAATAATAGCAATAACATTATTCAACAAATTGTTAAAAGTTTATTTAATATATAAAAAATCAAGAGTCTCATCTGTGTGAGGCTTGCCGCGCTGTGTGCTGCAAAATTAAATAAAATTGCGACAATTTTTGTAATTGGTTGAATACAAATTTCGAATTTTAATTTTAACATAATATTTTTGCATCGCGTGCAATGCCGGGCATAACATCCAGTTAATTTTAAAATTAAAACAAAAGCCAAAGAATGCAAGGAAACACGAACGAATTATGGCATCAACAAGACTATAATTTATTTTTGATTTGGCAATGGAAGCCACCAAAATTTTTGTACTCCGAATGCAGGCGGTAGTTCCGAGTATTTTATAAATACTTATCGCTACAACGTTATCTCGGCAGAGGTGTTTTCATAAGATTCATCAGAAGGAAGCAAACGAATAAAAATATTGCTGTATACATTTATACACATGTTGTCATACAGCAAAAGTAATGCACCTTTAAATTATATTAATCATTATTGTAATATATTACGATGAAATATATTATTAAAGATATTAAGATATAATTAAGATATATTATTTTATTATTTCAAGTAGGACACCCAGACTAAACATTCCTCATCGATCAACCTGGATTCATATCCCGATATTTGGCCCCAGATGTCGTCATTAATTTTTATTTAAATAAATTAAATTTTTTTAAGAGGCACCTTAATCTATATATATATTATATATAAATATTTCATTTGTTTTCGAAATAAAGCAAACTTCTTTTCGTCTTGGGTCTTATCAAAAGATCTAACAATAATAATAATATTTAATGATTTAATTTAAAGATTAATAAAACTATTAACGGCGTTAGTATATGCGAGTTATAATGACTTGCGAGAGATCTGGCCAACGAGCCATCCAAAGAAACCACTGTCTGTTTGGAACATCTTGCTAAAGATTAATGAAACAATAATTACTTGAAGCTAGGAGGGGTGTTTTATGAATGAACATTATCAAGAAAGTCGATCATTCAGAAGCAAATGTTAAATACATTAATACAATTATCAATAATAATAATAATAATAATAACTTATAATCTTTAATTTGGCAAAATTCAATTTACCAGTATTAAGAAAGAATATTTTCAGAAGATGTCGCTTTTTAAAATTCCATACAAACCAACCGTCTCATACCATTTGACCTCTTAAGGTCATCCAAACAATCGTCAATATATTATTATTATTATGAAAGATAACACAAGTGAACTGTGCCTGTTAACTATTTATTGCGATGACATTAACAAAATCAAAGGTATTGTTTAGAAAATCAAACAATAAGCTTGTTATAGTCTTACAAAACCTTCAAGTTGAAAAATATTTTTAACAAAATAAGTTTAGAAAATAAATCAGAATCACTTTATCATGCGGCGAATTTTATTTAAAAAGTAACATAATAAGTACATTAGATAAAATAGCGGTCGCTATGAAGAATAATAGATTTATTAATTATTGCAATTAATAGTACAATAATAATAATAATAATTACATCAACATTTTTAAAAGATATAACATAAATTATCACAACAAAATAACCATTGTTACTCTGTTTAAAAATGCAATAACAAGTTGTGATCTTACTTTATCCGAGCATTCAAAAAATCAAATAAGAAAAAAATTGAAATATTTTAATTGTAAAAAATTTCAAGTTTAATTTAAATTTTCAGCTCGCAGAACGCTGCTATCCACAATCAGATGTGCTCCTTTACATATATTATTATTATTATTAATATTATTATTATTATATTATTTTAAATATATGTATAATATAATATTATATATATTAGTCATAGACTAGATGCTAATAATTTTATATTAAATTATGTTATCATAATTCTATAATAAACAAAAAACACGAGGTTTCTTTTCTATAATTGGCATATTTTCTATTATTATTATTATTATTATTATATTATTATTATTATTATTATATTATTATTATTATTATTATTATTATTATTATTATTATTATTATTTATTATTATTATTATTATTATTATTATTATTATTATTATATTATTATTATTATTATTATTATTATTATTATTATTATTATTATTATTATTGTTGTTGTTATTGTTATTATTATTATCATTTTTATTATTATTAATTACAATAATTAACATTTCTATTACTATAACTAGCATTATTTTAATAATTTTGTTTATTTTAAAGATATTTTATAATCGATTAACTTAGATATGACTTTAAAATACTTAATAATAAATATGGTGTTTTACAATCTTTCATTCAATTATTATTGCATTTTTTTAAAACAGATTATAATACTAACAATCGGTACTGCCTAAGTGCTCAATCACAAGGCAAACTTTTCACTTTTGCTGTTTTCGCGATCTAATTGTTAATATTATTGCTATTCTTATTATTAATATAATTATCATCATTATTTTGCCATTGTAAAGACATTTATATATAATATTATATTATATATATAAAATTAATGTTCTTATTGTTATAGTTAATAATATAATTGCTAGTTGTTGCAGGATGACCGATTCTAATGGATATTTTAACTTAGCATATTTTAAAATCACTTCTGCTAAGAAAGCTTAAATATTAAAATCGATTATTTTTATTATTATTTTATAACGATGAAATTTAGAAAAATAAATAAATAATAATAAAATAAAAAATAAATAAATGAATAAAGAAATGATGATAAATTTATAGATATGTTTATTTTTCAAATGATTATTATTGCGTCTTTTTAAACAAAGAAGTAAATTAAATTTTACCTTGAGCATTTAAAAAAATAACATTTTGAACCCTATAAAAACACCTTTGCTAAGAGATCTTTAAATGTTTATCTCAGATATACACGGCACAGTAAAAACTTTTTTTTAGATGGTCTTGTTTTGCAAGACCAAAAAGAGTTCAAAATAAATTGCTAACAGTTACCTCTTTGATTGCATATGTGATGATTATTGCAACAAAAATCAATTATTTGTGGTAGACCAAAATCAAGCATGGATTTATTTTTAAAACCTCTGCAAAGCGGGCACTATTTCTAACTTATAATGCTAATGTATAACAAAAAACAAGAAATGGCTGCTATTGGCATTTGGTTATTTCAAGCGCCGTCTGAGGGCCCTAACTTGGAAAACACTACTGACGAAAAATTGAGGTCCAAAGAAATTTAATTAAGTTTAGGACAGCTACCTGGATCAGATCCCCTTACCTTTTATTTGTTGAGACTTGCCATGGACTCGGATGGGTACTCTTGAATCCAACAAATGTGGGACATTCCAACGATTTTGCTCATACAGCGACAACTGTCGAACATATTCTGTCATGACAATAGTGAATAAAAATGGTGATACTGAATTGTCATATTTTATATCCCATCAAAACGCTTCAGTTATAATAGTTTTAGCAAAATTTAAAATAAAATAAATACATAAATGAATTAAATATTTAATTAAACAAACAAATCTCTTAAATCAATTAAATTGACATTTGATTAATTCAAGTTGATTGAGCGACATCTATTGGCCTTCCTCTGGAAAACACCACTGATGAAAAATTGATGAATATTTCTTCAGAATCACTTACCTACATGTTCCATTTTTTTTTGGTTACATGGCCTCCCCAGAATTTTTAGATGCAAAAGAAATTCTAGAGGGCGCGAGGTAAAATTTCAAGGGTGACAAGCTTAATCAGCAGGGAAAAAGACAAAGACTTTTTTTTAAGTTATCCAGTTAGTTTTGCAGCTGGACTATTGAAAATTCCATAAAAATAAATCACGAATACATATTCTTATATTTGTCGGCCCTTTAAATAATGCCGAATTTATGACTAAAAATTATTGGCATTATTATTAATTTTATTTTATTTTATTTTTTAATTTTTTTATTATCCTTATTATTAGAGTAATTATTCATTATGTATAATAGTATTATTATTACAATTAATGTACTTATTATTACAGTTAATAATATCATTACTAGTTGCAGGATTATAATGAACATTTTAACAAAACTTTGTATTTTATTTAAAACACCTCTGCTAAGAAAGAAACATATCCTTAAAGACGAATGTGCACGCATTGGAGTTGATATCTATAAACAATGAGTGATATTTTGGATGGTCATTATTATCACGACCGAAAATACTCAAACGGAAATTGCTAACAATCCTTAGGTATGTGTAATGATTATCTACAGCTGCCATGAAAACAGAAAAATATTTGTAAAAAAAATCTATTATGAGATTATTTGAAATTTGAATATTTTAAATAATTTATTATTATTATCACTATTTTTCCTTTATGGTTTTGAACATATTCTTTCCTAGTGATGGTGATTTACATTTTGACACATTCTTATTATAATTTTACTAATTATTTAATGTAAGAAAAAACATTTAATGAATGGCATTGGAAATGTATATGAGAAAAGATTTATTTAGAATTTTTGGAAAGATATTCTGAATTTTAATATTTAATAATGTGATGTTTTTAATGTAAGATGTTTGATAAGGCTTGATAAATTATCTCTTTGGGAATATCTAGCAAATGTACATTTTGTTTTTTTCCTTAGTTATACGAAATTATGATTTATTTATTAGAATTTTTCATTTGGAGGGCCAACAATTCTAAAAAAATAATAGTAATCACTATTAAAATTCTTTGACTATTGTTTTATATTCTATGAATTAGAAACAAATATTTTCGACAGAAGGCACTTTTAAAAAAAAATTGATTGATATCTTTATGAGAAATGTTATATTTAGAATTGTTGGAAATATTTTCTGTACTTTATTTTGTATAATTTATTATTAAAAATAATATGAAATAATATTAATTAATAACATTTGATATCATTAACAATAACAACAATTATAAGTTTATTATTGATAATATCAACATTAATAATCAAATGACGCAAGCAGTTTCGATTAAATTCAATTAGAATTACATCAGATCCACAAAAAATCATTGCTCTAACATGTTTGCAAAAATATTACTAATAATAAATGAAATTAATAAATATATTTTATAATAATAATAATAATTTACTAATTCACAATGCAATTGGTAGCAAACATTATCTGATGACGTTGTGAAAATTTTATACAATTATCTTATATTATAAAATTATGTTATGTAATGAAATATATTGCCATATCTTCATAGATCTTCAACATTACATATAGGTTTTTTTTTTTTAATGGTTATGTGACCAAAACATACTTCAATATCATTACATCAAAAACACCTCTGCTGAAACAGCAAGCACGGTTAAATATTTATGTAAAATCTAAATTGAGGACTTAAGGGGTGACTTGTTCCTTTATTTTTGATGGTCTTGCGACCGTCTTTAAAAAATATCAAATGTAAATATTAAATCGTTCATTAAATGTTATTGCTACATCATTACATCATGTTATTAATATGTAATTTAGATGTAACAGTTTTAAAGCTTTTCAGCTTCTGCTGAATTAAATATAGATTCATCGAGAACTTTACAAATCACCTCTTTTAAAGAAGAAGCTTATTGTTAAATATTTTAGTCAAATTTTCATTGAGCTCTCATCGTGAAATTTTTTTATTGTTTTGGATGGTCTTTTATATATTATTGGAGCAAAATTACTGGCGACATCTTTCGTAAAGTGCTTTCGAATGCCATTCGCAATGCAATGTGCGAGATTTAACAATGCGTTATAAGTTAAAAAATAAATTTCTACTTAGTGACCGATAATAATCAGTTCTCGTCATTGCATCGTTAATAAAACACCTTTATTTAGAGAATTACCTGGCTTCAAACATTTGAGATGAATCTATATCCTTGGTTTTGGAAAATTTGATTATTTGGATGACCTTAAGAGGTCAAATAGTAAGAATCGAGGTCAGACTGTTAGTTTGTATGGTCGATGGGAAGTACGAAATTTCTAACTAGTTTGTCATCATAAAGAATACGGAATGTAAAGGCCAAAACTATACCAAAAGTTTATTTCCAAGAACAACTGGAAAAGAACGAACGGTAAGAAGGTGGAGTTGCCATTGTGAATGAAATTATTTTTATTTACTTGTTTGTTATTTGTTTATTCAAACTATAACAAGCTTATTGTTTGTATTTCCAATCAATTGCAAAAACATGGCTTGATGAATTAAATTATCGGAGTATGAATCAGTTTTAATATAAAACATTATCAGAAAAGTAATAACTATTGTAATTGAATATATTAAAAATAATAATTAATCAATTACATTAATATAAATATTATTAAAATTATAATCATCTGTTATTATTATTATTGTTATTATTATAATAATTATTACACAAACCAACACCAAATTCGACCACAAAAACATCTTCCAGAACAATTATTCCAACTACAGCAACAAAAAATAATTTCCAAATTAAAGTTTGTAATAAGACTACAATAAACATTTGCTCGTTGTTTGACTTTTTTTTTAATTATCTAAATCACCTCTGTTTTAGTAATGTCATAGCAATAAGTATTTAAGAGTATTTAATGTCCCCGTCCAGTCTGTGGGAGTCCTTGAGTATTTGGATGACTTTAAGAGGTCGAATGATGCGAATTTTGAATGTGTGGTCTTTGGGATGGTGATGAATTGCAACTAGGTTTTCTTTATAGCGACATCTTTCGATCGTATTATTTTGTAGCTTTGTGATTTAAATTGAGTCGGATTTAAGATTAAATGCTACCTTTGTTATTAATTTTTAAATTTGTTTAATTCTTTTGGCCAGATTGTCGATTCTCTTGACAATATCGTTCGCAAAACACCTCTGTTTAGAGAACTACTTGGTCTCAAATTTTTAAAGTAAATCTTACGGCATACGTTATTGGATAGACGATAATAAACTACTAATCTTATGGCGAAATTTCCGAACCCTATACGATTTTTTTGATGGCTTGTTGGCCAATTTTCAAAGGAAATATTAAATTCTTTCACTAGTTTAAGAGTAGCAATATTTTGCAGTCTTTATCAATTTCATTATTTCTAAAATTATTTATTTTTATAACCGAACTAAACGTTATTTTACCTAGAGAAATTTTGAATTTATTTGGAAATTTTATAAAACACCTCTGCTAAGAGAGCAACTCATTGGTTATATTTTATTATATTTTAGTCAAGTCATTTGGAACACGATAAATATTAAAATAGTTTTTTTGGATGGTCTTATTTTGCGGGACCAATAATATTTAATTTGAAATTGTTAACATTGATTGGGGACGAATATTGGAGTATGAGTTCGAGGTAATAGATGACGAAAGTTTTTTTTGGGTTAACCAGAGTAAATATTTAGGCTTAGTGTCGGCAATTGAATTTTTAATCAGAATAAGGAGATGCGGGAATAATTTAATGTAATTAGAAAAATTAGTATTTAATATTTAAATTATTAAAAATAAAATATTAAATTATATTAATTAATAACAATTGCTATCCTTAATAATCAAAAGCAGCTTCGAATAAATTCAATTAGAATTACATCAGATCTACAAAATATTATTGCTATAACATGTTTCAACAATATTAATAATAATAAATGAAATTAATAAATATATTTTGCCATAATAATAATTCACTAATTCAGAATGCAATATTATCTGATGATGCTGTGAAAATTTTATGCAATTATATTATATTATAAAATTATGTTATGTAATAAAATACATAGCCATATCTTCATAGTGATCTTCAACATTACATATACATTGATTTTTGTTAATGGTTTTGTGACCAAAACATTCTTCAATATCATTACATCAAAAACACCTCTGCTAAAACAGCAAGCATTGTTAAATATTTATGTAAAATCTCCATTGAGGTCTTACGAGATCGTATGTCCACTTAATTACAAATGGTCTTGCGACCGTCATTAAAAAATATTAAATATAAATATGAAATCGTTAGCGATGCCCTCATTAGTTCAATGGTGTTGTATTTGGATGACTGGCTGGCAAGTTCACTCGAAAGTATTTTTAAAACTGATGTATTAAACTTTAAATTAGTTCATTAATTGTTATTAAACAATTATAAACATCATTTCATCATGTTATTAATATATTAATATAATGGGTGTAACAATTTTTGTATATGGTCGCTTCTGCTGATTTAATTAACTTCATCGAGAACTTTTCAAATCACCTCTTCTAAAGAAAAAGCTTATTGCTTTATTTTCTAAACAATTACAAAAACACCCCTGTTTTTGGTAATGCCATAACAATAAATAATTAACATGATGATAAATATGTCATTATTATAATTTTTTTCTATTGTATTGATTGTTTGGATGACCTTAAGAGGTCAAACAGTATGAGTTGAGGTCAGACGGTTAGTTTGTGTGGTAGATGGGAGGTGTGGAATTTTAAACTAGTTTGTCATTAAAGCGACATTTTTCAAACAAATTCTTTCTTAAATTTGGTGAATTAAATTTTACCAAATATACGATTATAAGCTAATTTTATGGTTCAAAAATATAACTTTATTTGTTATAGAAGCATACTTACATACAGTACAGGGCCATTAAACGACCACTAATCCGCGAATTCACTTAAGCCGATGAAAATCTATGAATCCCAAATTTTATTCTGTAGTTAGGCAATTTCCTCTAGTTGGAGCATGCATTATGGATTCTTTGGATAGCACCTAGGCCGTTATGTTTCTTAGTAATTTAATAATCTTTAAATTAATTTATTTGTAATTATCATGTTATTAATATCATCTATGTACAACATTTGTTTACATAGTCATTTCGGGTATTTTCAATACAATAATTTTATAGCATTTTAATTAGAGAAATAATTTTAATTTCATCTAGCATTTAAAAAGATTCATTTGGAATTTTTCAAAAACACCTCTGCTAAGAAAGCGCTGTGACGATAAACGTTTAAGCCACACATTAAGACACGTTTCTCTACACGAACTTTTTTTTTGAATGGTCTTGTTTCGGAAGACCACAAATACTTTAAAATGACATCTTCTCAGGAAAAAACTAGTTGCGGAAAACCAAAAATAAAATAGGAATTATTCTAATTTGCGATGCAGATGCTATTTATAACGAATTTATTATGCTACGTTTTAATTAAAAATCGCTGCTTCAAAATTGAACCTGATTTAAAAAAAAATCAATTACGAGATTATTTGAAATTTAAATGTAAATATTTAAAATAAATTATTATTATTATCATCATTTTTTCCTTTATGGCGACATCTTTTGAACACATTCTTTCCTAATGCTGGTGAATTAAATTTTGCGGAAATTAAAATTGTTGTTGGGTCTTTGAAACAATAACCAGTTGCCTCTTCCAAGTAGGTCCTTTTGGCACGGCCTGTATTAAAACATGGCGAGGTCCCAAGACTTGAACTACAATTGTCGGGATCCATCTAGGAACGCGATCCTTACCCGGACCGATGCGTTGTACGTAACAGGGTTTCCCGACATCGAATTTGGTGTTGCTCGTTCTCTTGTTGGACGTAAGATCGTTCTGTCTATTTTGAAAACGTTTGGCAATTTGAGACACCGAAGGTAAAAGTGCGTCTAATTTTCCTCGTATTTGTCTCCCGTTTAACAATTCACTGGGTGAAAGACCCGACTCCAAGGGTGTTCGTCGGTATTGAATTAGGAATTCACGTAATGCTTGGCCATGCGAAAGCCTCGATTTTCTCAACGATTGTTTGAATGTCTGCACCAATCTCTCCGCTTGTCCGTTTGTAGCGGGATGGTAAGGTGCTCCTCTCAGGTGTAGAATACCTTGTTCTCTTAGATATTCCTGGAATTCCTCTGATGTAAACGTTGGCGCATTGTCCGTTACGAGGGTATGCGGATACCCGAAGTAGGCGAAATCCTCTTCGAGTAAATCCAATAAATGTTCTCGAAGTGATGCTTGAAGTAGAATGGATGCACGGGTATTTAGAGTAACTATCAACAATCACCAACAAGTTCTTCCCCATGAAGTTAACCGCGTGATCTATGTGGACTCTGCTCCAAAGTCGTTCGGGTAGCATCCGTCGGTATTCTATTGAATAGTCGTACTGATGAAGTATCAATGCCCATCGAGCTAAACGATTTGCCGCCAACACAGGGGTCAGTTTGGATGGACTGAAAAACGACAAAAGGGGTTTGTGGTCAGTCTAAACTAAGTCAGTAAACTAAATTTTCTTCCTTAAAGATATTGATGGAATTTTTGAAGCGCGTAAATGGTTGAGAGTGCTTCTTCATGTATCTGACTGTAATTTTTTTGTGCCATTGAAAGTGTCTTTGAAACATGTAAAATTCACTTCTATCCGGATATCGATGGAACAAAACTGCACCGATGCCCACATCTGATGCATCACATGCAATTCCCAAAGGAAGAGTTTTATCAAAATGCGCAAGCTGCACCTCCTTCGCCAAGATATCCTTCAACTTTAGAAATGACCCCTCTGCTTCCGAACTCCAAATCCAGGTTGTTTCTTTTCTGGTTAGACTCGTCAACGGCTCAGCAATGGTCGAAAGGTTTGGGATGAATTTGTGGTAGAACTGCACTGATCCCAAAAATGAGCGTAATGTTGATGTATTTGTTGGCCTTGGCATGTTCGTCAAAGCGTTTCCCCTTTTCTATCCCGCTTTTTGAAATAACGAGTCTCAGATATTCCATCGAATCTTTTGTAAAACTGCACTTGTTTTTATTGCATCTCAATCCTTTGTCTCGTAACCTTTGTAGTAAAGCATTCAGGTTTTGAAGATGTTCTTTGGAGTTGGAACCACCGACGAGAATGTCGTCTAGATAGACTGCGACTCCTTGTAGATCACACGTCAATCTGTCCATTATTTCTTGGAAGTAACCTGGAGCTGAAATTATTCCAAAAGGTAGTCTCGTTTGAAGTAAAACTCTTCTATTTGTGGTCAACGCGAGTTTTTGTTGACTCATAGGAGCGAGTTTGATTTGATTGAACGCATCTGCTAAATCAATCTTGCTGAAGTAACGACTTTCTCCAAGTTTTCTCATAAGATCCTCAGGCAGTGGCATTGGGTATCGATGAGGTTCCAACTGGGAATTTACGGTCACCGAATAATCTCCGCAGATTCGAAACTTAGCCTTCTTTTCGCCTGGTCTCAGACTCTTTCGAATCGGAACTATCGGAGTTACGTAATCATTGAAGTGTGTTGGGATAACAAAAACATTTTGTAATGAAAAAATATGATGAAAAA
>JAJTWR010000404.1:125000-152500 GCA_021613335.1 Whitmania pigra | reverse complement strand
CTATTGGTTCAGTGATTAATCATTAATTTAAATAATTAATATAACTTTTGTCATTGGTAATAATTTAATAATTTTGTTTATTAAGTTATCATTAAGACTATTTTATAATCAATAAATTTTCAAGTTAAAATAATAAAATATTATTTCAATATTTTTTATTGTAGCATATTTTGAAACGAAGAATTAATTTTAATTTTACTTAGAGAATGAGTTAAAAATTCATTGGGAACTTTTCAAGTCACGCTAATAGAGCAACTCATTGTTAAATATTTCAGTCAAATCTTTAGTCATTTTGGTTTAAATTAACGCTATTTTATAAAGAAGAAATTTAGAAATGGTGGTCAATTCCTAGATATGTTTATTTTTCATTTGATTATTATTGCGTCTTTTAAAACGAAGAATTAAATTGAATTTTACTTTGAGCATTAAAAAAAAAAAAAAACAATTTGAACTCTATAAAAACACCTCTGCTAAGAGAGCAATGTGTCGTTAAATGTTCAACTCAGATATACACGCAAGAATTTAGCTAAATAGACTTTTTTTTTAGATGGTTTTGTTTTGCAAGACCAAAAAAAGTTCAAAAGAAATTGCCAACAGTTACCTCTTCGGTTGCAGACGTGATGATTATCGCAATTTCCACATAAAAATTAATTATTTAAGATCTATTTGATGTATATTCTTGATTTCGAGACCAAAATGTTTTTGCGATTATAATTAATAATAAATGGGTGAATTGTTCACGCATGGTGGTGGTTCTTCTTTTCTTCTTTTTTGTGATGGCTCGTTACCCAGCTCTCTCACATTATAACGATGATGTGTTTCTGCCTATGTGTTGTTGTTATTATAATAAAATCAAGTTGTAAGAAATGCAAAGTGATTCATGCAACTAGCAAGTAATAGATAATTGTAATTTATAACAATAATAGTAATGTAATTAATTAAACTATGTAATTATATTAATTTAATATTCTATAACAAAAACATTTTGTAATGAAAAAATATGATGAAAAAAAGAAATGATGTTAAAAGCGCAAATATATTATTATTATTATTTTATTATATTATTATATTATTTATTATATTATTATTATTATTATTTATTATTATTATTATTATTATTATTATTATTATTATATTATTATTATTATTATTATTATTATTATTATTATTTATTATTATTATATCATCATCATCATCATCATCCTCATCATCATCATCATCATTTTGACCTTTTAGCGACATCTTTTCAACATATTCTATCCTATTATTATTATTATTATTATTATATTATTTATTATATTATTATTATTATTATTATTATTATTATTTATTATTATTATATTATTATTATTATTATTATTATTATTTATTATTATTATTATTATTATTATTATTATTATTATTATTAACACTCTAAATTATATTCAAATATATTTAATATGTCTTGTCGGATAATCGATTCTCATGAACATTTTAAAAACACCTCTGCTAAGAAAGGAGCGTATCGTTGAATACTGAAATCATATGCGTATTTGATGAATCTGCTAGATTACTGTGTACTTTGTGTGATATTTTTGGATGGTCTTGTTTTGCAAGACCAAAAACAATCAAGTAGAAATTGCTAACAGCCCTCGGTTATATGTAATAATTATCTCAACTGTCACGGTAACAGAAAAATATTTGTGAAAAACAAAAATCAAATATGATAATAATTTACTTGGCTCATTGGCCAGTTCTCTCGTTCATCACGTTTTAAAAATAATTTGTTTCCGCCTAAGTTGTTGATGTTATATGGTCGATGCGGAGATGTGGAAATTCAAACCAGGTTGTCATTAAAGCGACATCTTTCGAATAATTCTTTCTTAATATTGGTAAGTTAATTTTTGCCACTTGTTTGATTGCAAGGTCATTTTATTACTATTAATAAATGTATTTTATAAGCCTATACGCAATTTTTCACAATTGTTTGGAATTTCGTAAAGTAAAAATAACACCTCTGATTTGATAACGTCAAAGCAATAACTATATATGGAGCGCATGTCAACATTGTTATTACAATCACCATCGTCATCATAATCACTATGTTTTTTGTTATTTTTATTTTATTTTTTATTTTTTATTTATTAGACACAATTGAAGGGCCCAATTGGACCACTAACACAATTGCAAGAGAAAACAAAAGACATCGACCGGCATGTACACAGGGGCAGCATATACAATAGATTAAATGTAATTTAAGTAGTGGCTAAAGTCAATGTCTCGTATTACAGCGTTGAAGCAGGAGGCCGTGGTTGATTTAACGACATCACCTGGCAATGCGTTCCATGGCTTTACGATTCTATTGAAAAAGGAGAATTTAACAATGTCTATAGAATAATTACTTTGTTTAAGTTTAAGACAATGTCAATAACAATTTATTGATGTTATTATTATTATTTGCCAATATATTGCTCTTATAGCGACATCTATTGAACTCATTTTTTCCTAACCCTGGTGATTTAAATTTTTTCAAATTTAAAATTATATGAGATGTCATTATTAATAACAAATTATACTGGCTTCATGTATTTAATGTAATCCTGTCACAAAAATTCGGTGGTGTTAGTCTGTTTGTTTTTATGGCTGGATCTTCTACAAATTATATTTAAATATATTTAATTCGTTTTGCCTGATGTTTCATTCTTTTCAAAATTCCAGAAGATGAATTAACTTTCAATCGAACAGTTGAAATCGCTACGGAAGTGGAAGAATCTTCTAAGGTCGCCAAAGCCGCAGTACACGGCACACCGGACGAACCGGTCATGAAAGTGTTCAAACCTGCCGAAAACAAACAAGAAAAAGTAAAATTCAAACCAAAACGCCAACCAACTTCATCAAAACACCTTTTGACAAATAATCGTGAAGGCGAAAGCTATCATCATGTAGTTTAATACAAACAAACTGGGTTGTCCTTATAGAGACATTTCTCGAACATATTCTTTTGTAATATTAACCAATGTGGTATAAGATTCAGATTTTTTAATGTGGTGTTACAAGATTCACATTGGTTAATAATGGACTTTATTTGGATGGCTGATTTGGATACCAGAATCAATTGATACAATCCCAATAAGTAACAATAATAGTAATAAGTAACATTCATCATAAATTCCATAGAAAAAACCTAAATCGACAATTGCATGTGATGGACGATGACTTATCCCACGGTGGTATTATTATAATTTTGTTCGCGGACGCCAATTTTAACTAATTATAAAATGTAATTATAAAATATATTTATTACAAAAATGTTGTTAGGTGATTCTGAAGGCTTTTTTAAAACTGCTGCTCGTTTCTGGCGCCATCTGTTGCAAAGTAGTTTAGAGTGCCATACGCAACGACGGTTGGTTTGTATGGTAGATGAAGATGAATGAAGAAACTAGGTTGTCAATGTAGCAACATCTTTGGAACATTGTTTCTTAAAATTGGAAAATTAATTTTAAACAATTTTATTTATATATTTAAAAATATGTTATTTTCAATTTTGTGTTATTTATCTTCATTATCAATAAAATTACATAAATTAACTTAATACTTGTTGCCGAATGGTAGATTCTACTAAAGGATTCATAAAACCTCTGCTTAGGACTTGTCTTCATAATCAAATAGATCAATCTTAATGGTATATTTAATGGTAAAGGACTGTAATCAAATAAACAAACAAACAAACGGTAAATTAAATTAAGTCCAAATCATCCTAGTTATGCAACGGACTTTAATCAAATAAATAAATAAATAAAGGTAAATTTAACTCAAATTGATAAACAATTTCCCTTTTGTTATGGCTCATTGGCCAGTTCTCTCGCTCATCACGTTTTAAAAACAATATGATTCCGCCTATGTTGCTGATGCTGTGTAGTCAATGCGGAGATATGTAAATTCAAACTAGGTTGTCATTAAAGCGACATCTTTCGAATACATTCTTTCTTAATATTGGTAAATTAATTTTTGCCAAATTTTTGATTGCAAGGTCATTTTAATACTATTAATAAATGTATTTTATAAGCTTATACACTATTTTATCACAATTGTTTGAAATTCCGTGAAGTAAAAATAACACCTTTGATTTGATAACGTCAAAGCAATAACTATATAAGCAGCACGTGTCAATATCATTATTACAATCATCATCGTCATCATAATCACTGTGTTTTTTATTATTGATGTTACCATCATTATTTGCCCATAAATTGCACTTGTAGCGACATCTTTTGAACTCATTGTTTCCTAACGCTGGTGAATTAAATTTTGTCAAATTTAAAATTATATGACATACAAATTATATTTAAATATACTTAATTCGTTTTAGCGTATGTTTTGACCATATTATTAAGAAAACACCTCTGCTTAGATATCATACTGTACTTAATGTGATCCTGTCACCAAATTATCATTGTACGACAAGGATTTTTGTTTTTTATTTTATTTTTTTGGCTGGTAGGCCAGTTCTTTTCGCTAGCCATTGCAAAGCAGATATTGTTTTAAAAACATTAAAACTATTCTATACTGATTACATTTGTTTTTTCGTGTAATTGTTGTTGCATTTTTTTATAACAGAATTAATTTCAATTGTACCTAGAGAATGTTTGCAAATATTCATTTGGATCTTTTAAGAAACACCACTGCTAAGAGAGAAACTCAACGTTAAATATTTTAGTCATATTTGTAATGTAAGATATTTGATAAGACTTAATAAATTGTATGTAACCAAGGAATTCGCCAAATTCAAATTTACCTTGAGCATTTCATAAGAATTCATTTGGAACTGATCAAAAACATTTTTTGTAAGAGCTAAATATCCAATGCATTTGTTTCAAAAATTCCACTGTATTATTTAAAGGCAAGATTAATCACCTAATGACTAGCTTTGCAAAGGCAGTTTGTAGTTTTTGGAGCTCCGTTTCCGGGATTAGAGATAATCTTGGATAATAAGCATACTAATTAATAAATTGTAATTGTAATTGTATATTGCTCCGCTATGAAACCAGCTGGAACTGCATTAATGCTTATGTGTCGAAGTAAATGGCTGTCACAAGTAGAAATTTTGATAAACTTAGCTGGATAGGCTTTGTTTATTTTTGCGCTTTATTTAATATTTATTTCGAAATTTGTTTAAACAGATTTTCAGTTCATTGGTATCGAAATGTCAACAATCTCTGCGCCCAAATCCGTTCATCTTGTCGTTGTTTTGTGTTTAAGTTGCCTGTTTTTGGCACGCAGCCTTAGTTTGCTGTAATCACATTGGATGTTTTAAGAACATTTTGAACTCCTTTAAATTTGAGCCTCACTTCGAATTGTGTCATCCACAACTTAACGAGATGGTAATGGTGTTTTGCTAAAATGTTTTGAATCAGTGAAGATGTTCTATTAATGACTAACTAATTAATTAATTAATGACTTTGTTAATACTTAATTAATTTGTTAATTACTAAATTATGATTAACTAATGTCTAACAACAAAGGAATAAATGTTATTTTGTTTGCCTACATTTTTAAGAATTAAGAATAAAATCTACCATCTTATTGCATTAACTTTTATCAATTTAATTGGCTGATTTAATCATTGCAGTCTGAAAGTCCTTATTGGAAAGAGGGTGAAATCCCAGATATAAGTGGGCCTACCCAGGTAATAAACATTTTCTGTTGTGAAAATAATAATTTTTATTTGTAGTTTAATTACTATTTGTACATTTTTGTTTCATCAAGCATTTTAAATGTTTAATTTGTCTAAAGACTTTCCACTTAGAACATGTTAAAATCAGAAAAGCTGTTACTAAATTTAGGTTCGACCGAGAACAAAATTAGAACTTCCACGATGTTTTGTATAAATTTGACTTTGTTAATAAACGATTAAATGTCTTGCTAATTGATTAGTATGTAACAATACTTTTAATAGTCTAATAATTTAATTACCAAATCATGCAAACCATTGTCTTCGAACTGCTTTACGATATACGTTCATGCCTCCTATGTACATTAGCAAGCAAAATATAGATGGGCTTTTTGATTATTTTTGAAATGAAGTACATTTAGATATTTATTTATTCATTTGAAATTGAAAAACAATTCGTTCCCTTTCAGTACAAACAGGCCCTGGTGGTGTCTGAGAACTTGAAAGCAATGGAGAAGTCTGAAAACTTTTACAACAAGGAGATGGACGAGGTTGTTTTTTTGTTTTTTTTTTGGGCAAATTTATTAATCATCAAAATGAAACAAAACAAACAAACAAAAATTTATTGATTGCATGTTTTGTTTTGCTTGTAAATTAGGAATTCCATTGTCGTTGTTGCATTGTCACTGCGTTATGTTGCACGTCTAGGTAATTAGAAGGGCCATTTCTTAGCTATGCATTTAATAATAATGACTAATATTTATGTTATAATTTTATAATAATAACAATGGTGATGACGATTATAATAACAATAATAATAATGTCGATGATGGTGATAATGACCTTCATCGTCATAATAATAATAATAATAATAATAATAATAATAATAATAATAATAATAATAATAATAATAATAGTAACAATAATAATAATGGTGCAGCCTATTCTCAATATCTTCCACATAATCAGCATATTATATTTCCGACCCATTTCAGTTGTGCCACTCGAGCAAACTTTCCCTCACGGACGGAGATCTCAAGGAGCATCACGAAAAGTACTTCTCGAAAGCCGTGGATATGTTCAGGTGAATTGGAACCTGTGGATCCGACAATTCGATTGTTTGGAAGATGTGATTGTATTTTATATTTTTTCGAATAATCATGCAATGCACATTTATGATGTGTGAAAATGCATTGTGAATGTTTCAGCTGGAACTTTCTTAAAGAATATTTTCTCATTTCTTGAATATTTAAGTGTTTATATGATAACACTTCAACAGTTATTATTATTACAACATTATTGAAATTTTTAATTCAATAAAAGTATTAATAATAATAATAATAATTTTTATGGAGTACATTACATCTTTTATAATTAAATTTTTATTTTTAATCATATTTTTGCCAGAGAAACTGTGGCCAAAGATGAAGAGTTCAGCTCCGTCTGCGACAAAAAACTGGAGTCGAAACTACAAGCTCAATTCCAACACTTCAAGTTGTTGAACGAAGTAATATTCGTAATAATATTTGTTAACTGTTTTTCAAATTCCTGACTTGCTAATTATTTTTATTTATTTATTTTACTATTTATTTATTTATTATAATAACTTGGTTAACATTAGTAATTCGTTGCTTGATTAATTTGGCAGTCTAAAAGAAAGTCCGAATTCGTCGTCAAGGTAACCTTTGTGACAACTCTGGCGTTGGCCGGCATTGGAATCTATTCCATGTGGCGTAGACGTTCCTAAGTGCATTCAACACATGAACAACGATTTTGTAAAATTTATAAATGGTATAAATCTTTAGCTATTTCTTATCGATGTTGCATTTTATTTTTATTTTAAAGTCGAGAAAATTCCAATGTCCTTCTAATAGCAGCTTGTCTAGTTGATAAAAGTAGTTCAAGTTTCTAGACTGGTTTCATTGAATTTCATCAAAGTTATTAGAAATACCTTCACAAAATTGGCCTGTGTGGGAATCAATGTTCAAAAATAAATACAGCAATTAGAGAATCTCTAATCTGATATCTAATCTCTTATGATTGATTCTTATGAATGATTCTTGCGTTAATGTGAAGAGGAACTTCTGATAATTATTGGATCGTGATGATGAGGACATTGCTAAAATGCATTAGTCATACTACTTCTTGATTAATTTTGCAAAACACCTTCAAGCAAAAATATCCTGAGCAGAATTAAGTTTTAAGAATTTAAAACTGTAAGCCATTTTGATAATGGCATTTTCTTAAAACATTCTTATCCATATGGTCTGCGAACTCGATGACTCTGAGAGCAATTTTAAACTGAGGTGCAATAGACAATCACCTATTTATAGATTTACTAAATGTCTTTTGCTACAGAGAACTATTCAACTGGTTTAAAAGCTATTCATATTTGAGAGCAGCTCATGGGAGTCAAGGCTGATTTGCAACATTTTACAACCATCACTATCTGTTCCTGTAAATAAGGTAGACAATGCCAGCAATTATTAAATTATTATCACAAATCTTGCTCAATTCGATCACTCAATGCCACTGGTGAATCAAAAGCAATTTAGTGAACAACTATCACGTCCGCCCCATCGTACACGACCCACAAGTCGGTACCCAGAAGCACCCCAAAAGTTTACCTGCCCCATTAAATCGATCGAACTCAACCCAAGGAAACAACCACAAACAATCTCCGCTTAGAAAAGCAGGTAGCCCGTTCTGGTAAACGTCAGTATTAATCCGATAAACAAAACAAAACAAAAAATTCAAGCCTCTGTTCGATTTTAGGCCGAACTGTCAACGGTCAAAAGCAGAAAACAAAATGCAGTCTTTAAACGATAACGGTTCTCCAGTCTCCATCAACATCATCATCAACACCATCGCAAGAAATGTCCAAAGTCTTCAGAAATGGCATCTGTATATGTAGGAAACTGCCAATACAAATAATATGTAATTTGGCAGACGACTGACCACAGCTTCGAAGGTGTCCCATCTCTAAATAATTAATAATTCATAATTAGTTTAAGCATTAGATAAAGTTTTATAATTAATTCCTAATTATTAATGGCTCCAATAGTAATAATTAATAATTAGTTTAAGCATTAGATATGGTTTTTGTAATCCTAATTAATTATTACTATTGGCATAATAAAGTTTTGTAATCCTAATTAATTCCTAATTATTAATGACACCAACAGCAATAATTAATAAGCATTAGATTAGTTTTTATAATCATAATTAAATGTTAATTATTAATGACGCTAATAGTAATAATTAATAAGCATTAGATTAGTTTTTATAATCATAATTAAATGTTAATTATTAATGACACCAATAATAATCCTGATGACAAACAGACCCCTTGTCGTTTCGATGACTCTTCAACAGTTTCCTTGATGTACTGCAATAAAAACAATTTTTGTCCTCTTATTTTCCAAATTAAAAACAATCCAAATCATCTTCTTTCTGCAACGGACTTTAATCAAATAAATTAATTAATTAATTATCTGTCAAGTGCTATCCGGGCGCTCGTCTACTCGATTTGCATTTTGACTGTATTAACAAATTAATTAAAAAGTTAAAAGTTTCCTGACCTTAAAACGCGGCAGCAATTCTTTTGGCAGGGGATGGAAGATGGAAATGAATCGATACATCTTTTGAAGTTTATCGTCGATGAATTTCATCATTTCCTCGTTGGAGTTATCATCATCATTATCATCAACATCACCATCTTCATCATCAGAGGCACCTTTTCGAACCTTCATCATCTTGGAATCTAATTTTTCAAAGTGTTCCCTCAATTTCTCTCGCTTGTCTGGACTCCTGAGCTGTGGATGAATAATAATAATAATAATAATAATAATAATAATAATAATGCAATTTCAGTTCAGTTATCATGAATGTATGCTGATGAATGTTAATACATAATAATAATATATGATGAAGAATAATAATATATAATAATAATAATAATAATAATAATAATAACAATAATAATAATAATATAATAATAATAATAATAAACGACTTGGCTTACCAGTTCAACGAACTTGTACAGAGTACGCAATCTGGTACAATCGTCCGTAGCAGCATCGGTTTGGATAAAAAACCACTTCTTTTTGACACGATCTGCGCCATCAAGGCATGCCTTCATTGAGAAGCAAATAAATCTATTAATCTTTATTAATTGCCAGAAAACATATTTCATCAGAAAAAATATTAAGCACTTTATAAACAACTTCAACTAACCATCATCTAGATCACCCTAACCCTTAATAAATAACAATCCAAGAACGAAACTAATTAAGAATTAATTAATGCCTAACCAGCATGAATTTTGGATCATCATCATTGACGTCAGCACAGAGTACTTGAATTGAAATTACAGAATCGAAGGATTTTAAAGCCACTTTGTAACAGGCCATGTCGGACGTGTAGGGAAGAGTCATGATGACGATCGAGATCTGTAAGCGATCAAATTGTCGTTTATTTATTCGTTACACTTCTTCCTGACGAGACCCATAAATTATCATCGATTAAATTGTGATTTATTTGTCGTGGTTCTTTAAAATCAATCTTAAGCAATTGCAACGTTTTGAGACTAAATATTGTCAAGTCACCTTTCTTTTTCTAATCTCCAGAGTGTACGGTAGCCACATCAATATGGCATCTTCAACATTTGGTTCGTTTGCATCAATGTAAACAGCTGCCTTATTTGCCTTCTATCAAAAAGAAAATAAATTTAAAGTATTTATGTATACTTCTGTTGCCTGGCAACCATAATCTATTTATTTACCAACCTTGCTGATACAATCAACCAGCAACCTGGTTGTTTTTTCTCTCGCAGTGAACGACTTACCTATGACGTTTATCATAAGAACATTTTTTGATTCGCCCAAAGCATCTCCCATAATTTTAACGTTGACATCCAATTTCCTTCCAAATGGAATTTTTCCAAAAATTTTGTTTGGTAAGAAACTACCAATTGTCAAAATAGCAGCTGAAATTAATTTACAAACAAGTGAGGCTAAGTCGGCCTTATATTCAAGCAAGCAATCATCATTCAACCTAAAGAAACAAGAAATGACAAATATATGCTAAATAATTAGTAAATGAAAACCAAGAAAATGTAAAAAATAGATTTAGTAATTGCTATTACAATAATTTTAATTTATATCAAAAAATAAGCATGCACGTGCTTACGAGCTAGTAATTGCTATTACAATAATTTTAATTTATATCAAAAAATAAGCATGCACGTGCTTACGATTATCCATCTTTTCAAAAACGAGTGATAATAAATTAGAGCGAATGTAAATTTTTTGTTTCAATTTTGTTATGAAAATATTTATGAGCAAACAGATAATTATATATTTTAAACGGTTAATAAGTTATTTTTTGAATAATGACATAAATAAATTTTTTAAAATATTTTGTAAGGTCAAACAGGGCTTTTTTTTTAAATTGTTTTATCTATTGTCACATCAATCATTAGTTATTAATAAATCAATCATTAATTATAATTGACAAAATATTTAAGGAATTTACGAAATTAATGTGCATGCGAAGTTTTAGTTTTTTCGCACTTTAATGGTTACCTTTTGTGTACAAACATAAAATGGAGACTTCATTTGGAGGTATTTAGCGTTATTTAGTGCTATTTATTTGCACGGATTGAGGCAAATGGTTAATTTGTTTGCAACAAATTAGCCGTTAGCCGTGTTTATTGCTTGAGTCGAGAGATGTTAGCCTAATTTGCCACGTATATTTTGTCTTCAAACGATGGCTTAACATTATGTGCCTTTCTCGTTCATACTTTTTAACTAATGTGTTTAAGATTTTACAACCATAAATCTCCATTCTAGCAAATTTTCACTCGAAAATGCAGCATTCTCTATAGACGCAACACTGTATAGGCATATTAAAACAAAATTCTTCTCATCATTATATCATAAACAAAATTACGCAAATATAAAGGTAGAGCACTTCAAGTCGTGAAGTCAGAAGACGACAAGTCGTTTGAAGTCGACGAGGATGCCCTCACCAAGATCCTCTTGGACAGCAGGGTTAGGAACAGCAAGGTGATGATCGTTTCCGTGGCCGGAGCTTACAGGAGAGGGAAGTCTTTCCTACTCAATTTCTTCCTCAAGTACCTCAAAAATCCAGGCAACCCTGTGAGTTGCCATAGTTTCTCGACCTATTCTTGATTCTCCAATGTTCTGCTATTGCCCAAATTTGTGTCGTTAATAATAATTAATCCGTAAGGTGTCGTGCGCATAGCATGATGGTTAGATAAGATGTAGGAGCTGGGAATATTAACATAAATGATAAAATATTTATTATTGAAGGAGATGAGTTTTTCTCCATTTATTCGAATTATTCTGTCTTATTTAGACTTTAAATTTCAACCAACAGTTTATAAATGCCTACCCTACCACACCATTCCCAAACAACCAAATAATTTCAAATATTCCTTGAAAACCATTCCTTCCCCCAACAGGACTGGATGGGCAACCCCAACGAACCTCTGGTCGGCTTTTCGTGGAAAGGTGGCAGCGAAAGGACGACCTCCGGAATCCTCCTGTGGAGCGAACCCTTCTTCATCACCTTGCCGTCCGGAGAAAAGGTTTGTCAGACAATGTTTTTTTTTGGTGATTTTTGTGACATCACGAAGTCGGTCGTAATGTAGGTTACCTGGAATGAGGGTAAGATTAGTAATTAGTAAGTTAGTGCTATATATTTTATTAAAGTTAACTGAGGTTAAGCTTAATAGTTAGTCACTAATTGATTTATCAGATGTACTTATAATATTACTATCTTTCACTAAGCTAATCTCTCAAATATGCTCACTCATTCATCCATTCATTCACTCATTCACAAACCAAACTGCACACTCACTTATTCATCCATTCACTCATTCACCAAACAAATTGCACATTCTCTCATCCATTCACTCATTCGTCCACCCATTCAGGTCTGCATCCTCCTAATGGACACCCAGGGTGCCTTCGACAGCGAGACCACGGTCAAGGAGTGTGCCACGGTCTTCGCATTCAGCACGATGGTCAGTTCGGTGCAGGTGTACAACATCACCCACAACATTCAGGAGGATGATCTCCAACATCTCGAGGTGAATTGCCAAGCTAAGGACTGGTCGTTTGGTGATAATTAACGATAACTGATAATAATAGCAATGGTTTATGCAGGTGTTGATGATAATGCTGGTAATAATAGTTAGAGGTCTACTAATAATTATTAGTTAAACTTATTAACTAATTAATAATTGGCAGTAATGACTTGTGGGAAAATTCAGAATTCTTATGGATATTCATTAATTGGTTAATTAATTAATAATAATAATAATACTATTATAATACTTTTACTATTATTATTATTATCGTTATTTCTCTTTTATCCTACTTCAAGCTCTTCACTGAGTATGGGAGACTGGCACTGGAGGCTTATAACGACAAGCCATTTCAGGTGAGTTCATCACACCTTCACAAATTTTTTTCAGTCTAGCGACTGCAGTCACGGTCCATCGATCTCCTTACGCTACAATTGCATTTACCGTAGCACATGGTTTGAAGAGTGTTCATGCAAATAATTTACTTGTTGCGATGTTGTGTAATGTCAATCTTACTCAAGGTGCCATGTGCCTAGCGTAGTAATAATAATATATTAGTATTACTTGATGCATAACTAATTAGTTAGACATGCATAATTAATTAACTAACCACTTGACAGAGCCTCCACTTTCTGGTCAGGGATTGGCAGTATCCATACCAACATCCCTACGGACTTGAGGGAGGAAAGGTGTTCCTCGAAAGAAGATTGGAGGTGAGATTATTTAATTAATTAGTTAATCAATATTCACCATCATTAACTATAATGAGAAACAAACTACAGAAATGTATTAACATGAATTAGCTTGTACTAACATAAATTAATTTGTGTTAAAAAATTTAACGTACATTAATTAATGAATTATTCAATCTTCACCACCACTAACTGTAATTGTGTTTACTAATCTACTATTGATCTACAATCAACACTCGCCATCATTAACTACGACAATAATAATAACCACAATTATTTTTAATTAATTATTATTCGCAAATTAATTATCATCGTCCTAATCTACTATTGATCTATGCTCAACATTCGCCATCATTAACCATGACAATAATAATAAATACAATTATTATTAATTAATTATTATTCGCAAATTGATCATCGTCGTCCTAATCTACTATTGATCTACAATTAACATTCACCATCATTAACTACGACAATAATAATAACCACAATTATTTTTAATTAATTATTAATCACAAAATAAATGAGATACCATTATTAATTATTAATTGCAAAATAAGTGAGATAGCATCATTAATTATTAATCGCAAAATAAATGCGATAGAATTATTAAATATTAATCTCAAAATAAGTGAGATAGTATCATTAATTATTAATCGCAAAATAAATGCGATAGAATTATTAATTATTAATCTCAAAATAAGTGAGATAGCATTATTAATTATTAATCACTTAATTAATTGATCATCGTCGTCGTCCTCTACGTCCGTCCAGATAAAGGAGAAGCAGGCGTTCGAGTTGCAGAACCTCCGCAAGAACATCAGCCAGTGCTTCAAGGACATCAACTGCTTCCTCATGCCACACCCAGGACTCAGTGTCGCTACCAGTGCCACGTTTAATGGGAGTCTTGCAGGTGATTATGATGATGATGATGATAGTGGTGATGATGATGATGGTGATGATGGTGATGGTGATGATGATGATGGTGGTGATGGTGATGATGATGATGATGGTGGTGATGATGATGATGATGATGATGATTGTGGTGTTTATTTTGTTGCTGGTGATGATGGTGTTATTATTGTGTTGATGATGTTGATTGTGATAGTGGGAGTGATGATGATGGTGATCTAGAGTAATTAGTACAGTCGGAGCTGTAACGTAATCTAATTTTACATCTGCTTTATGTACTTCTTTAATACACGTGCTTTACGTAAGAGATACAGTTTTAGTCTATGCCGGTAAGAAATAATAACGATAATAGTATTAATAATAGTTATAGTTAACTATGAATAAATTAATCGAGAACAACGATTAACACGGTCTTGACTCGCTTGCTCGTTCAAGACATCGAGTCCGACTTCAAGACCAACCTCAAGACCTTCACCGAGTTCCTCTTCAACCCGAAGAATGTCGTCGTCAAGACGATCAACGGCAACCAGATAACCGGAAAGGAGCTTGTGGAATACTTCAAGGTGATGATGATAATGATGATGGTGGTGGTGATGACGATATTATTGATGGTGGTCAATGATGGTAATGGTGAAAGTGAAAAAAAATGGTGATGGCAATAGTTATGATGAACTAGATTGGATTATGTAAAAGTAGTCCTCTAATGCGAAGCGTATGGCTCCATCTACATTAACTATTATCATGATTATTACCACAAAAAACAACTTGTTAAGCGAGCAATAACTTGTTATCAAACATTTGAGACAAATTAGTTCATTTCTGACGGTTTTACGAACGAAGAAACCATTCGTCGTTATCATTACATAAAAAACACCTCTGCTAAGTACTTATCATCAAATATTTAAACCAAATCTCCCCAGTAATTGCATATGGTGTATTTCCGGATTTTTGATGGTTTCACAACCAGAAAAAAAAGTAATGTTTTATTAACGTCCGTTGCCTAGCTAGATGATTAGGACGATTAGGTTTGAACCCCCTGCTGCCATTTGCCTTGACCGTTAGGCCATGCAGTCGCACTCAACCAGAAAAATCTTTATCAATGTTTTTATATCGAAAACACTTCTGCTAAGCTAACGAAGCATTGTTGTCGAAATCCCCAATAATGTTCAGAATAGGATAAGTGAACGTCATTTATATTTTTCATGGTTTTGTGACCAGAAAATTCATCATCGATGTCATTACATCAAAATCTCTGTTGAGATAGCAGATTATTATCAAAAATAAGTCAGATCTCCAATTATTACTAATTATTTTTCTGATGGTTTCACAACCAGTTGAAGCTTCATCAATGTCATCGTATCAAAAACAAACATTTTATCGCATGAAGTTTTTTTTTGATGGTCTCGTGTTGACAAATATTTGAGTCAAATATTCAGGCGGCTTTGTCTGTTCTAACGCCGTTTATTTTTGATGGTCCTGAGACCGTCATAAAATGTGCTCTTCAATCACATTAGTTCATTTCTGGAGGTTTTCCGACCAAAAAAACTTTGTTGTTATCATTGCATCAAAAACATCTCTGCTAAGAGAACAACTTATTATCAAATATTTAAGCCAAATCTTCGTCATGCTTCTTCTAATTATTTTATTCTAGATGGTTTCACAACCATCAATATCATAATACATCAAAAACACCTCTGCTAATATTTAAGTCAAATATCTAATGTTTAGGGTGACGGTAGCTAGGGCTGGTTTGTTTATTTTTGATGGTTTCATGACCATCACTAAGAATTATTAACAGCTATTGATGGCAAAATATTCTCTAATGATGGGATGATGACCATGATGAGAGCAATTTCATTTGGAGCATTAGATGGCCGTGTAATCATTACACTGTAATGTACGTTAATGTCAATTATAAATTATCACAAGAAACACCTTCGCTAAGTGAAAATTAAATATATAATCAAATATTTGAGCCAAATTTTCTCGTTCCTCCATGATCCGTGATTAGGTTTATTTTTGATGGTTTCACGACCAATTAAGTTCTTCATCAATGTCAAAAAAAGATCTAGTAACGCATCGTCAAATATTTTTAATACGTGAAAGTTAATAAAATGCATACATTCGTGGTGTTCTTTTACTTTTCAGTTTATTTTTGATGGTTTCGTGAGCAAAAATTCTTCATCATTATCATTTTATCAAAAACACCTCTGCTAAGAAAGCAACATATCGAATGTTTGAGCCAAATATTCACATGTTTATTAGTTTTATTAAAATTTATTAATGGTCAGATGGTAGTGTAACGGGCAGTGTTATTAATATAAATTATAAATTTTAACAAAAAACACCTCTACCAAGAGAGTGACAAATCATCAAATATTTAAACCAAATCCCAACATTAGATCCCTTTCAATGGTTTTAATGCTTTTTTTTGTATTGGTTTCAATACCATCTATTTATCAGTACATCGAAGAAACCTCTAATGGTTTCACAACCAGAAAAACCATTATGTCATTATAGCAAAACACCTCTGCTAAGAGAGCAACATATTATCAAATTTATGTCAAAACCTCATGTTCAGCCATTATTGATTTATTTGTTTTTTTTTTGAGGGTCTCGTGTGACCGCCGTTAAAAATTATTAACTAATTCATTATTATTATTATTATTATTATTATTATTATTATTATTATTATTGGCCATTGGTATGAAATAGGGTCTGATGACGTTGTATTGATTAGAACGATTTTATTTTGAACGCTAGATGGCAGTGCATAACTGATCACACAAAACAACTCTGCTGAGAGAACAACAAATCATCAAATATTTTAGCCAATTACCCGCAGCTGTTCTTTAATAATCAGTTTTATTTTTGGCGGTCTTTCGACTTCTCGTTTTGAAAATCGTTAATTAACTAAATTTGGTATCGTTGTGATGACGAGAACTATTTTATTTTTTAATCGTTAGATGGACAGGTTAATGAGCATTAATGATATAGCTATAACTTGTAAAATTATATATACAAAATTATTATTATTATTGATTATATTATTAGTAGTCATGTAAACATTGTTGTATTATGACAGTACCGATTATTTGTAAATTAATATTATTGTTATTATTATTATTATTACTGTTTTAGTCGTACATCAAAGTTTTCCAAGGAAACATCCTCCCAGAACCAAAGACAATGATGGAGGTGATGATGATGATTTTTTAATCTTTATATTGTTCATTAATCAATTTACATTATTAAATCGTGATACATTATTAGTTAATATAATTATTTTATTAAAAATTATTATTTAATGCACTCGAATCAAAGTTCAGTTGAATCACTTTTATAATTTTTTCTTATAATTATTTGTAATTAATAATAAGTAACAGTGCAATTGCTCAATGGCTGGTCATTAAATTATAATTATTATTATTAATAATAATTCGTTACATTTTTACTTTTTAAGGCTACAGCAGAGGCTAATAACCTGGCAGCCATTGCCAATGCCAGGGACTTGTACAGCAGGGAGATGGAAAAGGTGTGGTAGTGATTATGATAATGATTATAATTATGGTGATGATGACTGAAATTTCACGTCCACTTCCAGGTGTGTGAAGGTGACAAGCCTTACCTGAACGAGAAGACACTGACAGATCATCACGACAAGTGCTTCATCGAAGCTATGGAGCAGTTCAGGTGAGTTGTTGTTGTTGGTAATAATAATTAATAATAATAATAATAACAATAGTAATAGTAATCACGAACATTGTGATGTCATAATTATAAGAGGCTCACATAAATTTTAAAATTATTTTTTTATTTTTTTTTTGCTTGATACACTCATGGCACAATAACAACATTCATTATAATATTAAATTATTGCCTATATATGTCACTGCAGTTACCATCATTATCACAATCATATATCATCATCGTCGTCATCATCATCAGGAAGACGAGGAAGATGGGCGGGGACGACTTTTGCTCAACCTTCGAGGTGAAGTTGGAATCTGAACTCTTGGAACTGTTTGAGAGGTACAAGAAGAACAACAAGGTTTGCTGACCATTCGTTTACTAATAAATTAATAAATAAATAATCATCATCATTGTTTATTACTAATAAATAAGTCATCATCATTGTTGTTGTTTATTACTGATAAATAAATCATCATCATCATCATCATCATTGTTTATTACTAATAAATATATCATCATCATGGTATCACTAAATGTATCGATATCATCATCATCATCATCACCACCAGGCAAAGAGCGTAATGTCGACAGCCCAGACGCCGATCTTCTTCATAGCCCTCTGCTTCGTCTCCTACGTCATGTCGGGATTGTTTTCGTTGCTCGGCAGCGAGTTCCTGGTTTCCGTCGGCAACGTACTCGTGTCGCTCAGCATCGTCTGCCTCTTTGCCTGGTGCTATTCCAGGTACACCGGCCAGTACAGGTGGCTGGGAGAGACGTTGGACACGGTCGCAAGGCAGTGCTCGGATGTGAGTTTGAGTGATTGATTGTTAGATTGATCAATTGTTAGTTAGATTAATTTATTATTATTATTATTATTATTATTATTATGTTAGTTAGATTAATTTATTATTACCATTATTATTATTATTTATCCGACAGTACTTCAAGCTGGGATCACCACCAGAACTGAACTTAGCAACAGCAGCAGGGGCAGTTTCAAAGGCTGCCGGAGCCATTGGAGCTCAAGACAGAAGGAAGGATCAGTGAAAGATACTCAATCGAATCTGGCTGTCCACTCATAGCTTTTCTGAACATTTCACGAGAATAAACATCTCCGTCAAAGCTAACTAAGTAATTAACTAACTAACTAATTGATTAATTAACGAGTAACCATTACTCGCCGACGGAAACCGTTATTTTCGAATCTTTCGTGATCTCTTTGTCTTCTCTGCAGCTCTGTACTGATGCGAAGTTTAAACTTTTGCTTTTGAATCTTTCGAGTTTAGACCCGCCATTGTTGAAGACGCGTTTAGATTGTTGGTTCTGCAGAAAATGTGGATCGGGCAATGTTGATGGCGATGCAGTTGTCGCTCGTCTGGTACTTAATTTTCTACTGCAAAATGATGCACTTTCTGTTGTTAGAAGCGACTTGAATCGACCACTGATCTGATACCATCTCCCTACGAAACTCAAAACTTGTTTCCGTTCCGCTTTTCGATCGACAAAAATCGGTGCGAACAAAAATGTTTGCGTCCGACTCGATGATGTTCATCTGTTAGAAACGCTTCTAAGGCTTTCGTTCTGCACTGAAATTATGCTTTAAATTTCTAAAGATCTTGCGTCGTTGTCCGAGACGATGTTTGTATTTCGGTTGTTATTGGCATTAAACATCGCTTCAAAATACAATCTTGAAAATCTATAATAATAACAACTCTGCCGGTGTTCCCTGGGCTGAAAAAGCCCCCACATCAAAAAACGAAGACGATTTTTACAGTCGTAAACTTTTTCAAAAAAATCAGTTCGGGTAAAGAGTGGCAAAGGTAAGGTACCCAGTATGGGCTGCCATGTTCAAAGAGGGCATGCTAGACTTAAAGGTCAAAGCAGCTTTTGTGTTCTGTAACTGTTGACTTTCTGTCTTTTTGTCGTCTTCCTTCTTTTCTTCTCCTGCTTCGACTTCCGCGACATCGTTCGACGGAGCAAGACCGTCTTGGTCTTTTGGACTTTCCAATTTCTGTTTCTTCGACTTCGGAGCATTTTTGGATGGCTTGAACCTGTCTTTTGGATCGCATTCTCGGCCCAGAGTTCCGACGACGGGTTTCGTCCCGCAGAGTTGTGTCTCCAAGGATGACTCCCCATCTTCTGAACTTCGTTTGTAACCAAGGTCGGCCAACGGGAGGGTCATCTGCCTGACCTCCATGGGCCTGGTGAGGCACTCCCAGGTCTCTATGTCCGTAAACCCTTGCTCCTTGAGGGCCAAACAGCACTTCTGTACTTGCTCGAGGCATGGAGAGAATGAACAAATTCTACCACCTGGTTTAGGGAAAAGATTGCAGTTTTAAAGAGATGTCGAGATTTTTTTTTTAAATGCAAAATGGTCAGGGAGCACCTGATTCTGCACGAGCATTGTGATTAACATATTATAGACTCCTAATGATTTATCTTATCTTATTACACAGCACAACATGCGATCATTTATGCGAACATGAGCTACCTGCAACGAGAGATTCCTTGGCAAAGGGCACGGCCAGCCAGGGTTTCGGGAGGTCGAGAAAGACGGCGTCTGCTACCCCGACGAGGCCGAAGCCTTCTTGGCAGACGTCCCTGTGCCTGACCGTGACGACACCAGAGTCGAAGCCGTGGGTTTTGAACTCTTCGCCGGCGATTTGAGCTCGAACTTCGTGGAAGTCGAACGTGTGCAAGTGTCCGCTGGGAAAAATTGATCTTAGGATGGCATGCGAGAGCGACGCACTACCGGTTCCTGAGTAAATTTGTAAGCAAATTGGTGATTATCTTTAATTATTTTGAACTGAAATTTACTTGTTATTGTTTAGTTAAATTATTATTAACTAAAGTATTAACCACCAAAAGTAGTCACGCAAATGACACTACCTACCCGATTCAATGACCACTGAGCCTGGCTTCAAATCCAGCTGGTAGGTGATCAGACTTATATCGGTCGTGTACAAAATCTGAGTTCGATGCCTAAGGGTAATTGTCCATAGTTCTGGAGTTGGATGAAGGACGTATACGTATCCATTCTTTAGCTGGCACTTCTTACCGTAATCTGTGCCAACGAGATCATCGTGTTTTAGAGCTCCGTATTTGGTTTGATGAATTTTGTTCTTTACAACCTCGAATTGAAGCAAATTGTCGAAACCGAGATACAGAACGACAGTATCGCCGTATTCGACCTTGGTTTTGTAGTGAGCGAAGCTCATCTTTGGATCTTAGAAACTCGATAAGAATAAACGTGATGCTTCGGAGATGTTTTGTGTTTACGTTTCTCTAATTTCGTTCGCCGGGATTACATAGAATGGTGTAATATTAATTTATAAATTAAAATGTATTTTTGTAAATTTTACGTAAGACTCAAAATTTTATAAACTTAAAATTATGTGTTAGGTAAATAAAATTTTGATTATAAAATGGATCATGCAACTGATTACGAACAATGTCAATCTAGTCGAAATGATTCAGTAATTAACAAGGAATTACTCATGAAAAATGTGAACATCGCACGTAGCAAATTAAGGAATCTAGGAATGTCTGCTTGTGTAAGTCATTCAAATTTTACGCTAATTTACTTGAGTCATTGGGAATGGTTAATTCAAAAAATTGTCTCGATCAGAATATACTTTTCAATTATAAATATTTTTATCTGTTTATTTGTAGCATTTGAGACCTTGTGGATAACACTGTGGAGTTAAAATGTCCAATGGTTTTAGGCAGACGACACTTAATTCGCAGACGTGAATGAGGCTTGGACAGAATATAGATTTATTGCTCGATTACCCATATCACCAATGTGAGATTACTGATATTACCCGTGTGTGCGTGTGAGTATTTTAAATGAACGCTAATAAAACACACACGTACCCGTAATGTTGTTGCCATTTTTGATTTTTAAAAGGATAAGCAACATCGAGATTAAAAATATGTCCGTGTGATTTATAAGCAATCTTAGCATTCTTATTTTTGTTACGATAAAAGATGTTTAATATCCATGACTAATTAATATTCATTAAGAGTAAAACGAAGTTAGTAATAATAATATTATTAATTGTTAACAAAGTTATTAATAACTCTGAGTCACAACACTTGAGGTTGTGTCATCATCATCACAAAATAAATAACCATTTCTTTTCGAAAACACAAGGTTCAAGCAATCTAATAACCACAAAGAGTTGGTTCTCTTGAGATACAAAAATTTATGTGGGAATTCGTAAGTGGGTTTTTTCTCTGATCTCTAGTTTTATTATTATTATTATTATTGTTATTATTATTATTTATTAACAATCTATTGTTATTTTTAGTATTGTAAATAAACTTACATAGATCGATTTTAAAATCTTGGCTATGCCAATACTTCTTAGTCATTTAACATTTAAAATATAAAATTTAATTACGATTCACATATCATTATTGGCTGGGATCCTACAAGTGAATTGGCAGGCATGTTATAATAAAATAAAAATAATAATTATTATTATTAAACTTTATTATCTTACTAATTATGATGGCAAAGATCACTACCAGGAACGAAAATTTTTGGGGGTAGCAGGGGTAACAACGGCCCATAAAAGGTTACTTCATCATGTTTTCCGAGGGTCTGCCCCGTCGGAATTTTGGCTAGAAGGAAAAAAAAGGTAGCCCCCTCAGGTTGTACAAGGGTCTGCCCTCCTCGAAAGATGTTCAAATGACTACCCCGGCCATTACGTCTCAATGTCGACACGAAGTTCAAGCGCATTTGTTTCTAAGAAATTATGAGTGAAATAATTTCATTTTACATTTTATTTCGTTATTTTCAACAAAACAATTTCTAATCGTGAAAAGAAAAGCGGGGAGCTTTTTAAAACATGCACAGTTTTTGACCCAGTTTTTGGTCGACCAAGAGGAGCTCAACGATGACGCAAAACTAGGTCGGCATGACCTGGAAACGAATTAAGCCACGCCTCTACGCGGAAAGACTAGAAATATGATTGGTCGATCGATATGACAAAGAATGTATGCTACACGTATGCTAGTCTGTAATCGTATGTGTCTGCATCTATTCGCGTCTGTATTCGAATTGTATTGTTTGTCTTTGTATCCATTGCATTGTATGTGTTTGTATTTGAGAAGTGATTGTTCTAAAGCGATTGTAATATGTATTTTTGGCATTTACATTATTAGGAAGACCTGGCGAGGATCATTATCATCGTATGAAAAAAAAAACTAGAACGTTGATTGCTACAATGGTGATAGTAATATAATAATAATAACAATACAATAATAATAATAATATAATAATAATAACAATAATAATAATAATAATAATAATAATAATAATAATAATAATAAATAACAGTAATAATAATAATTCTTCACAGACCTGATTGAAATAGTTTAAAAAAAAGCATTTCGTTTGAAATTGAAATAACCCATAATAAAAAAATACAAAAATTAAATTAAATTAAATTGAATTAAATGAATAATGAAATTAAATTAACAAAAAAGAAAATCGTCAAAAAATCACAACTGCCCACCTTTACTATTTAGGAATCGACAACTAGAGATGGATGGATCGAACGAACGACTGAAGAAATTAAAGGAAAAAAAATCAATAATTTTAGTTTCCATAGTGACTGGAAGCCATCGATGACGTTCTACCGTTGCTAACTCGAAGAGTAAAGTACGCTAATGTACTGAGTGACGAACTGATAAACTGACATTTAACGTACAGATGTACTGACATTGACGTAATGATGTACTGTCATTTAACGTACAGATGTACTGAGTGACGAACTGATGTACTGACATTTAACGTACAGATGTACTGACATTGACGTAATGATGTACTGTCATTGAAATTACAATGTACAATGACGACCTCAAAAAAAAGTCTTTTCAAAGTTAAGTACGCGAGAGTACACACCATTCGTGGTTCATACTTTGTACATGATTCAACTGATGACGACGACGACGATGATGATGACGATGATAATAATGATGATGATGACGAACTCTTGTACTCTAGCCTCGCTTAGGAAAACACTTCTTGTTGAAACTATCAGAATGAATAGTACCAAGAATGTACAGTACCAAGTACTCGCTATGTACAAGTACACTGTGTACAGACACACACACTTTGTACCGAACTCGTAAAGCCTAGTACTTTCAGTACAGCTGGAGTCAATTATAGGGCAGCGTCATCAGAAGGAAAAAAAAGTTCAAACGATTTGACGTTCAAACATACACACACACAACAGCACAACAGCACAAAAGCCCAAGAGAGTATAACTCATCGTACCTCTTTCAGTCAGTTCAACAGTACACGATCGCAAATATGAGCAGTACACGTACGTTGTACGCGCTACATGAGCAGTACAAGCTTCTTCAGTACAGACGATAAGACTGATAAGTCTGATTGGCTGGTTGCCAATGGAAATGTCATTCCGATAAACGGTTCGATGATGATGATGATAATGATGACGGTAACGACCATCGATGATGATGATGATGATGATTACAATAAACAACAACAACAACATGAAGGTAATGCCAAAAATGGATAACGACCCAAAAGTCTATAGCGGCAATAATTTATTATTATTATTATTATTATTATTATTATTGTTTGTTATCATTAGTATTTTAAATAATTTTACAATATTTATTATAATAAACATTCATAATTTGACGCGTAATAATTAACATTAACAGTAATTATAAATTATTAGTACAGCCACAAAGGTCATGGCGAAAGGGCAAACGAATATATATGTACATATACATATACATATACATATATATCTATACATTTATATAAATTTATATATAATATATATTATATATATACATATAAAGATATAATATATATATATATATATATATATATATATAAAGAGCAGACGACTTTGTAGCCAAACGAAAGCAAGCGTGCATCAGCAGATAGAGCTTCATAACACGACAGTAAACGCAGACACAGTTATGAACAAGAAAGCGGTAAGTAGATCGCTACTCATCCATTCATCCATTCATCCATTCATTCACCCTCTCAACCTCCCATCCACCCAACCACCCATCCACTCACCCACTCACCAGTACTCAATCACTAAACCGTCCATCCGGCCAAGTACCGCACAGGTTTCCAGACAAGAAACGTGTCTCAACAAGGAATCGATAAACTCCAAAAAAAAAAAAAAAAAAGAGATAAAAAAAAAGTCTGTCTCCTTAAACTTTCATCATCATCATCATCATCATCATCATCATCATCATCATCATCATCATCATCGTCGTCGTCGTCATCATCATCATCTTCTTCTTCTTTCATTTTCATTCCCTCCTCCTTCTCCTCCTCCTCTAGACCTTCAAGGTCAAATCCTCTCCTTCGGCCGACGGCGGCGAACCGACGTTGATGATGACGTCACCAGACCCGTTTATGACGTCATCGTCGTCGTCGTTATGGTTACAGTGGTCGTTGTCATGGACGCCGTCAACGGTGATGGACTCCTGAGTTCTGAGCAGACTGTCCCTCTGAACGTCCCTGTGCATGAATTGAATGAGTGAATGGATTGATGGATGAATGAATGGATGAATGAATGAATATATGGATTAGTGGATGAATATATAGATGAATGAATGAATGTATGAATGAATGAATGAGAGAAGAAGAAAGAGAGAGAGAGAGAGAGAGCTAAAGAGGATGCACGAATCTAACAGCCCAGACGGAAGGATGACTCACGAAGTCCTGGCAAGTAACAAGCCGAGTGCATTTAGGAAGCCAACATCATCACCATCCATCATTCATTCATTTATCCATCATTCCATCCATTCACTCCTTTGTCCACTAATTCATCCATTCATTCATTTATCCATTAATTCATTCTTGTCCACTTTTCGTTCTCAAACATCCTTTCCTTTCTTCCTTCCTTCCTTACTACGTGACTACCATCATCATCGTCGTCGTCGTCATCATCATCATCACCACCATCATCACATCCATCGCCCGGCCTTGGCGTGTCCTTGACAACCGATCTAAAGCATCATGACAATCTTGTGGTGATGATGATGATGGTGATGACGACGACGACGATGATGATGATGACCTCGACCGAAATCTCCTCTTTCAGATGAAACATTGAGATGCTTGCTTCCAAGATATCAATCCATCCATCTTCGCATTCAAACAGTCACTAGTAACTGAAAACCAGGCTTCGCTCCTGACGAATCGGCTAGCTAGCCGTGCAAGAGCTGAAACAGGCGGCTACTAACGGTTGCTAACTATTTAGCAAGTAGCTGTACCGATGATGTAGCGCCGTTTTTTTTTTGATAAGCTGGACAGACAGATGGAGGAATCTCAGACTCTACGAAATGGTAATAACATGTATATGTTTAAGAACTGTTGTGTTGATTTTAGGAGTTTTAAATCTTAACTCGTCTCAAGATCGAAGGCTTTTTGACCCAAATGCGTCAACGTTGCATTTTGTGGAACTAACAGCCGAAAGAGGAGCGCAGAGGTCGTAGTTCAGAGTTCATAGGTCACGTAGGTGCATCCTTCGGAGTAAACAAATAAGTAATTTCTTCTGAAAGTGCATTTCTAAATCATTTGGAAAAATGAATGTTTCGCCAAATTCGTCAGCCAAAAGGCGATAGAAAAAAAAAGCGACTAACCGACTTAGCCGTCAAAGCGGCGAAAGGTAGCGCCATATAAATGCACCGGTTGACCTTCCGATGGAACGAATTGAAAGGAGATCGTAAAGCGATTTGAACTGAGAAAATCCTCAGAATGAAATTAAGCCGCAATTCTAGTCATGAATATTAATAAGGCTGACGTCACCGCGGTAAACGCGCACCTGTGGATTGCCTCATTTGCATTTTATCTTAAGTGACACAGGTGACGATTCGATTCAAGTCTCTGATGATGATGATGATGACGATGACGATGGCGGTGATGATGATGATAATGAATAACGTTTATTATTATACTTGAATTTCAATTTAATAACCATAATAATAATAATAATAATAATAATAATAATAATAATAATATAATAATAATAATAATAATAATAATAATAACAATAATAACAATAATAATAATAATAATAATAATAATAATAACAATAATAATAACAATAATAAACTTCCATAACCCACTTGAGCGATGGCTGGTTCCTGTCCGAAGCGACTTCGTGAACCACGGAGTTTCTGAACGGGACTCCATCGGTGCACGGACAGTCCTCCTCCTCGGCCATGTCGGCCGGCGGTCGACCGACGGCATGCTGCCGGCGAGCCATGAAGTAGATGCAGCAGCTGCTCGACATAAGTCTTTGGATGATACACCACGAAAGACCGGGAAGGAATATCAGAAGTCCGAAGCCAACGAAACCGGCGCCTATGATGAGCGCCGAGTTCTTGGTGTGCGTGGCGGTTGCAACGGCAACAGGGATGGCGCCAA